>CM056384.1:32186247-32271382 GCA_029718625.1 Synaphobranchus kaupii | reverse complement strand
GGTGTGTATAAGGGAGAGCGGTAAGAGTGGCTCTAGCCTGGTAAAGTGTGTATAAGGGAGAGTGGTAAGTGTGGCTCTAGCCTGGTAAATTCTGTATAAGAGAGAGTGGTAAGTGAGGCTCTAGCCCTGGTAAAGTATGTATAAGGGAGAGAGGTAAGTGAGGCTCTAGCCTGGTAAAGTATGTATAAGGGAGAGAGGTAAGTGAGGCTCTAGCCTGGTAAAGTCTGTATAAGGGAGAGCAGTAAGTGAGGCTCTAGCCTGGTAAAATCTGTATAAGGGAGAGTGGTAAGTGTGGCTCTAGCCTGGTAAAGTCTGTATAAGGGAGAGCGGTAAGTGTGGCTCTAGCCTGGTAAAGTCTGTATAGAGAGAGCGGTAAGTGAGGCTCTAGCCTGGTAAAGTCTGTATAAGGGAGGAGAGCGGGTAAGTGTGGCTCTAGCCTGGTAAAGTCTGTATAAGGGAGAGCGGTAAGTGAGGCTCTAGCCTTGTAATATCTGTATAAGAGAGAGAGCGGTTAAGTGAGGCTCTAGTCTGGTAAAGTGTGTATAAGGGAGAGCGGTAAGTGAGGCTCTAGCTTGGGTACCATGTGTATAAGGGGAGAGTGGTAAGTGTGGCTCTAGCCTGGTAAATTCTGTATAAGAGGAGAGTGGTAAGTGAGGCTCTAGCCCTGGTAAAGTATGTATAAGGGAGAGAGGTAAGTGAGGCTCTAGCCTGGTAAAGTATGTATAAGGGAGAGAGGTAAGTGAAGCTCTAGCCTGGTAAAGTCTGTATAAGGGAGAGCAGTAAGTGAGGCTCTAGCCTGGTAAAATCTGTATAAGGGGAGAGTTGGTAAGTGTGGCTCTAGCCTGGTAAAGTCTGTATAAGGGGAGAGCGGTAAGTGTGGGCTCTAGCCTGGTAAAGTCTGTATAAGAGAGAGCGGTAAGTGAGGCTCTAGCCTGGGTAAAGTCTGTATAAAGGGAGAGCGGTAAGTGTGGCTCTAGCCTGGTAAAGTCTGTATAAAGGGAGAGCGGTAAGTGAGGCTCTAGCCTTGTAATATCTGTATAAGAGAGAGCGGTAAGTGAGGCTCTAGTCTGGTAAAGTGTGTATAAGGGGAGAGCGGGTAAGTGAGGGCTCTAGCTTGGTACCATGTGTATAAGGGAGAGTGGTAAGTGTGGCTCTAGCCTGGTAAATTCTGTATAAGAGAGAGCGAGTAAAGTGAGGCTCTAGCCTGGTAAAGTCTGTATAAGGGAGAGTGGTAAGTGAGGCTCTAGCCTGGTAAAGTCTGTATAAGGGAGAGCGGTAAGTGTGGCTCTAGCCTGGTAAAGGGTGTATAAGGGAGAGTGGTAAATGTGGCTCTAGCCTGGTAAAGTGTGTATCAGGGGAAAGCGGGTAAGTGTGGCTCTAGTCTGGTAAAGTGTGTATAAGGGAGAGCGGTAAGTGAGGCTCTAGCTTGGTAACGTGTGTATAAGGGAGAGCGGTAAGTGTGGCTCTAGGCCTGGTAAAGTGTGTATAAGGGAGAGTGGTAAGTGTGGCTCTAGCCCTGGTAAATTCTGTATAAGAGAGAGTGGTAAGTGAGGCTCTAGCCTGGTAAAGTATGTATAAGGGGAGAGAGGTAAGTGAGGCTCTAGCCTGGTAAAGTATGTATAGAGGGAGAGAGGTAAGTGAGGCTCTAGCCTGGTAAAGTCTGTATAAGGAAGAGCGGTAAGTGAGGCTCTAGCCTGGTAAAGTCTGTATAAGGGAGAGAGCAGTAAGTGAGGCTCTAGCCTGGTAAAATCTGTATAAGGGAGAGTGGTAAGTGTGGCTCTAGCCTGGTAAAGTCCTGTATAAGGGGAGAGCGGTAAGTGTGGCTCTAGCCTGGTAAAGTCTGTATAAGGGGAGAGCGGTAAGTGTGGCTCTAGCCTGGTAAAGTCTGTATAAGGGAGAGCGGGTTAAGTGTGGCTCTAGCCTGGTAAAGTCTGTATAAGGGAGAGCGGTAAGTGAGGCTCTAGCCTTGTAATGTCTGTATAAGAGAGAGCGGTAAGTGAGGCTCTAGCCTGGTAAAGTGTGTATAAGGGGAAAACGGTAAGTGTGGCTCTAGTCTGGTAAAGTGTGTATAAGGGAGAGCGGTAAGTGAGGCTCTAGCTTGGTACCATGTGTATATAGGGAGATCGGTAAGTGTGGCTCTAGCCTGGTAAAGTGTGTATAAGGGAGAGCGGTAAGTGTGGCTCTAGCCTGGGTAAAAGTCTGTATAAGGGAGAGCGGTAAGTGTGGCTCTAGCCTGGTAAAGTCTGTATAAGGAGAGAGCGGTAAGTGAGGCTCTAGCCTGGTAAAGTCTGTATAAGGAGGAGAGCGGTAAGTGTGGCTCTAGCCTGGTAAAGGTCTGTATAAGGGGAGAGCGGGTAAGTGAGGCTCTAGCCTTGTAATATCTGTATAAGAGAGAGCGGTAAGTGAGGCTCTAGTCTGGTAAAGTGTGTATAAGGGAGAGCGGTAAGTGAGGCTCTAGCTTGGGTACCATGTGTATAAGGGAGAGTGGTAAGTGTGGCTCTAGCCTGGTAAATTCTGTATAAGAGAGAGTGGTAAGTGGAGGCTCTAGCCTGGTAAAAGTATGTATAAGGGAGAGAGGTAAGTGAGGCTCTAGCCTGGTAAAGTATGTATAAGGGAGAGAGGTAAGTGAAGCTCTAGCCTGGTAAAGTCTGTATAAGGGAGAGCAGTAAGTGAGGCTCTAGCCTGGTAAAATCTGTATAAGGGAGAGTGGTAAGTGTGGCTCTAGCCTGGTAAAGTCTGTATAAGGGAGAGCGGGTAAGTGTGGCTCTAGTCTGGTAAAGTCTGTATAAGAGAGAGCGGTAAGTGAGGCTCTAGCCTGGTAAAGTCTGTATAAGGGAGAGCGGTAAGTGTGGCTCTAGCCTGGTAAATAGTCTGTATAAGGGGAGAGCGGTAAGTGAGTCTCTAGCCTTGTAATATCTGTATAAGAGAGAGCGGTTAAAGTGTGAGGCTCTAGTCTGGTAAAGTGTGTATAAGGGAGAGCGGTAAGTGAGGCTCTAGCTTGGTACCATGTGTATAAGGGGAGAGTGGTAAGTGTGGCTCTAGCCTGGTAAATTCTGTATAAGAGAGAGCGGTAAAGTTGAGGCTCTAGCCTGGTAAAGTCTGTATAAGGGGAGGAGTGGTAAGTGAGGCTCTAGCCTGGTAAAGTCTGTATAAGGGAGAGCGGTAAGTGTGGCTCTAGCCTGGTAAAAGGGTGTATAAGGGAGAGTGGTAAATGTGGCTCTAGCCTGGTAAAGTGTGTATCAGGGAAAGCGGTAAGTGTGGCTCTAGTCTGGTAAACGTGTGTATAAGGGAGAGCGGTAAGTGAGGCTCTAGCTTGGTAACGTGTGTATAAGGGAGAGCGGTAAGTGTGGCTCTAGCCTGGTAAAGTGTGTATAAGGAGAGAGTGGTAAGTGTGGCTCTAGCCTGGTAAATTCTGTATAAGAGAGAGTGGTAAGTGAGGCTCTAGCCTGGTAAAGTATGTATAAAGGGAGAGAGGGTAAGTGAGGCTCTAGCCTGGTAAAGTATGTATAAGGAGAGAGAGGTAAGTGAGGCTCTAGCCTGGTAAAGTCTGTATAAGGAAGAGCGGTAAGTGAGGGCTCTAGCCTGGTAAAGTCTGTATAAGGGAGAGCAGTAAGTGAGGCTCTAGCCTGGTAAAATCTGTATAAGGGGAGAGTGGTAAGTGTGGCTCTAGCCTGAGGTAAAGTCTGTATAAGGGAGAGAGCGGTAAGTGTGGCTCTAGCCTGGTAAAAGTCTGTATAAGGGAGAGCGGTAAGTGTGGCTCTAGCCTGGTAAAGTCTGTATAAGGGGAAGAGCGGTAAGTGTGTGCTCTAGCCTGGTAAAGTCTGTATAAGGGAGAGAGCGGGTAAGTGAGGCTCTAGCCTTGTAATGTCTGTATAAGAGAGAGCGGGTAAGTGAGGCTCTAGCCTGGTAAAAGTGTGTATAAGGGAAAACGGTAAGTGTGGCTCTAGTCTGGTAAAGTGTGTATAAGGGAGAGCGGGGTAAGTGAGGCTCTAGCTTGGTACCATGTGTATAAGGGAGATCGGTAAGTGTGGCTCTAGCCTGGTAAAGTGTGTATAAGGGAGAGCGGGTAAGTGTGGCTCTAGCCTGGTAAAGTCTGTATAAGAGAGAGCGGTAAGTGAGGCTCTAGCCTGGTAAAGTCTGTATAAGGGAGAGCGGTAAGTGAGGCTCTAGCCTGGTAAAGTCTGTATAAGGTGAGAGCGGTAAGTGTGGCTCTAGCCTGGTAAAGGGTGTATAAGGGAGAGTGGTAAATGTGGCTCTAGCCTGGTAAAGTGTGTATAAGGGAGAGCGGCAAGAGTGGGCTCTAGCCTGGTAAAGTGTGTATAAGGGAGAGAGTGGTAAGTGTGGCTCTAGCCTGGTAAATTCTGTATAAGAGAGAGTGGTAAGTGAGGCTCTAGCCTGGTAAAGTATGTATAAGGTAGAGAGGTAAGTGAGGCTCTAGCCTGGTAAAGTATGTATAAGGGGAGAGAGGTAAGTGAGGGCTCTAGCCTGGTAAAGTCTGTACTAAGGGAGAGAGCAGTAAGTGAGGCTCTAGCCTGGTAAAATCTGTATAAGGGGAGAGTGGTAAGTGTGGCTCTAGCCTGGTAAAGTCTGTATAAGGGGAGAGCGGTAAGTGTGGGCTCTAGCCTGGTAAAGTCTGTATAAGAGAGAGAGCGGTAAGTGAGGCTCTAGCCTGGTAAAGTCTGTATAAGGGAGAGCGGTAAGTGTGGCTCTAGCCTGGTAAAGTCTGTATAAGGAGAGAGCAGTAAGTGAGGCTCTAGCCTTGTAATATCTGTATAAGAGAGAGCGGGTAAGTGAGGCTCTAGTCTGGTAAAGTGTGTATAAGGGAGGAGAGCGGTAAGTGAGGCTCTAGCTTGGTACCATGTGTATAAGGGAGAGTGGTAAGTGTGGCTCTAGCCTGGTAAATTCTGTATAAGAGAGAGCGGTAAAGTGAGGCTCTAGCCTGGTAAAGTCTGTATAAGGGAGAGTGGTAAGTGAGGCTCTAGCCTGGTAAAGTCTGTATAAGGGAGAGCGGTAAGTGTGGCTCTAGCCTGGTAAAGGGTGTATAAGGGAGAGTGGTAAATGTGGCTCTAGCCTGGTAAATTCTGTATAAGAGAGAGCGGTAAGTGAGGCTCTAGCCTGGTAAAGTATGTATAAGAGAGAGAGGTAAGTGAGGCTCTAGCCTGGTAAAGTATGTATATAGGGAGAGAGGTAAGTGAGGCTCTAGCCTGGTAAAGTCTGTATAAGGAAGAGCGGTAAGTGAGGCTCTAGCCTGGTAAAGTCTGTATAAGGGAGAGCAGTAAGTGAGGCTCTAGCCTGGTAAAATCTGTATAATGGAGAGTGGTAAGTGTGGCTCTAGCCTGGTAAAGTCTGTATAAGGGAGAGCGGTAAGTGTGGCTCTAGCCTGGTAAAGTGTATAAGAGAGAGCGGTAAGTGAGGCTCTAGCCTGGTAAAGTCTGTATAAGGGAAAGCGGTAAGTGTGGCTCTAGCCTGGTAAAGTCTGTATAAGGGAGAGCGGTAAGTGAGGCTCTAGCCTTGTAATGTCTGTATTAGAGAGAGCGGTAAGTGAGGCTCTAGCCTGGTAAAGTGTGTATCAGGGAAAGCGGTAAGTGTGGCTCTAGTCTGGTAAAGTGTGTATAAGGGGAGAGCGGTAAGTGAGGCTCTAGCTTGGTAACGTGTGTATAAGGGAGAGCGGTAAGTGTGGCTCTAGCCTGGTAAAGTGTGTATAAGGGAGAGAGTGGTAAGTGTGGCTCTAGCCTGGTAAATTCTGTATAAGAGAGTGGTAAAGTGAGGCTCTAGCCTGGTAAAAGTATGTATAAGGGAGAGATAGGGTAAGTGAGGCTCTAGCCTGGTAAAGTATGTATAAGGGAGGAGAGAGGTAAGTGAGGCTCTAGCCTGGTAAAAGTCCTGTATAAGGAAGAGCGGTAAGTGAGGCTCTAGCCTGGTAAAGTCTGTATAAGGGAGGAGCAGTAAGTGAGGCTCTAGCCTGGTAAAATCTGTATAAGGGAGAGTGGTAAGTGTGGCTCTAGCCTGGTAAAGTCTGTATAAGGGAGAGCGGTAAGTGTGGCTCTAGCCTGGTAAAGTCTGTATAAGGGAGAGCGGTAAGTGTGGCTCTAGCCTGGTAAAGGGTGTATAAGGGAGAGTGGTAAATGTGGCTCTAGCCTGGTAAAGTGTGTATAAGGGGGAGAGCGGTAAGAGTGGCTCTAGCCTGGTAAAGTGTGTATAAGGGAGAGTGGTAAGTGTGGCTCTAGCCTGGTAAATTCTGTATAAGAGAGAGTGGTAAGTGAGGCTCTAGCCTGGTAAAGTATGTATAAGGGAGAGAGAGGTAAGTGAGGCTCTAGCCTGGTAAAGTATGTATAAGGGAGAGAGGTAAGTGAAGCTCTAGCCTGGTAAAGTCTGTATAAGGGGAGAGCAGTAAGTGAGGCTCTAGCCTGGTAAAATCTGTATAAGGGAGAGTGGTAAGTGTGGCTCTAGCCTGGTAAAGTCTGTATAAGGGAGAGCGGTAAGTGTGGCTCTAGCCTGGTAAAGTCTGTATAAGAGAGAGCGGTAAGTGAGGGCTCTAGCCTGGTAAAGTCTGTATAAGGGAGAGCGGTAAGTGTGGCTCTAGCCTGGTAAAGTCTGTATAAGGGAGAGCGGTAAGTGAGGCTCTAGCCTTGTAATATCTGTATAAGAGAGAGCGGTAAGTGAGGCTCTAGTCTGGTAAAGTGTGTATAAGGGAGAGCGGTAAGTGAGGCTCTAGCTTGGTACCATGTGTATAAGGGGAGAGTGGTAAGTGTGGCTCTAGCCTGGTAAATTCTGTATAAGAGAGAGCGGTAAAGTGAGGCTCTAGCCTGGTAAAGTCTGTATAAGGGAGAGTGGTAAGTGAGGCTCTAGCCTGGTAAAGTCTGTATAAGGGAGAGCGAGTAAGTGTGGCTCTAGCCTGGTAAAGGGTGTATAAGGGAGAGTGGTAAATGTGGCTCTAGCCTGGTAAAGTGTGTATCAGGGAAAGCGGTAAGTGTGGCTCTAGTCTGGTAAAGTGTGTATAAGGGAGAGCGGTAAGTGAGGCTCTAGCTTGGTAACATGTGTATAAGGGGAGAGCGGTAAGTGTGGGCTCTAGCCTGGTAAAGTGTGTATAAGGGGAGAGTGGTAAGTGTGGCTCTAGCCTGGTAAATTCTGTATAAGAGAGAGTGGTAAGTGAGGCTCTAGCCTGGTAAAGTATGTATAAGGGAGAGAGGTAAGTGAGGCTCTAGCCTGGTAAAGTATGTATAAGGGAGAGAGGTTAAGTGAGGCTCTAGCCTGGTAAAGTCTGTATAAGGAAGAGCGGTAAGTGAGGCTCTAGCCTGGTAAAGTCTGTATAAGGGAGAGCAGTAAGTGAGGCTCTAGCCTGGTAAAAATCTGTATAAGGGAGAGTGGTAAGTGTGGCTCTAGCCTGGTAAAGTCTGTATAAGGGAGAGCGGTAATGTGTGGCTCTAGCCTGGTAAAGTCTGTATAAGGGAGAGCGGGTAAGTGTGGCTCTAGCCTGGTAAAGTCTGTATAAGGGAGAGCAGTAAGTGTGGCTCTAGCCTGGTAAAGTCTGTATAAGAGGAGAGCGGTTAAGTGAGGCTCTAGCCTTGTAATGTCTGTATAAGAGAGAGCGGTAAGTGAGGCTCTAGCCTGGTAAAGTGTGTATAAGGGAAAACGGTAAGTGTGGCTCTTAGTCTGGTAAAGTGTGTATAAGGGAGAGCGGTAAGTGAGGCTCTAGCTTGGTACCATGTGTATAAGGGAGATCGGTAAGTGTGGCTCTAGCCTGGTAAAGTGTGTATAAGGGAGAGCGGTAAGTGTGGCTCTAGCCTGGTAAAGTCTGTATAAGGAGAGAGCGGTAAGTGAGGCTCTAGCCTGGTAAAGTCTGTATAAGGGAGAGCGGTAAGTGAGGCTCTAGCCTGGTAAAGTCTGTATAAGGGAGAGCGGTAAGTGTGGCTCTAGCCTGGTAAAGGGTGTATAAGGGAGAGTGGTAAATGTGGCTCTAGCCTGGTAAAGTGTGTATAAGGGAGAGCGGTAAGAGTGGCTCTAGCCTGGTAAAGTGTGTATAAGGGAGAGTGGTAAGTGTGGCTCTAGCCTGGTAAATTCTGTATAAGAGAGAGTGGTAAGTGAGGCTCTAGCCTGGTAAAGTATGTATAAGGGAGAGAGGTAAGTGAGGCTCTAGCCTGGTAAAGTATGTATAAGGGAGAGAGGTAAGTGAGGCTCTAGCCTGGTAAAGTCTGTATAAGGGAGAGCAGTAAGTGAGGCTCTTGCCTGGTAAAATCTGTATAAGGGAGAGTGGTAAGTGTGGCTCTAGCCTGGTAAAGTCTGTATAAGGGAGAGCGGTAAGTGTGGCTCTAGCCTGGTAAAGTCTGTATAAGAGAGAGCGGTAAGTGAGGCTCTAGCCTGGTAAAGTCTGTATAAGGGAGAGCGGTAAGTGTGGCTCTAGCCTGGTAAAGTCTGTATAAGGGAGAGCGGTAAGTGAGGCTCTAGCCTTGTAATATCTGTATAAGAGAGAGCGGTAAGTGAGGCTCTAGTCTGGTAAAGTGTGTATAAGGGAGAGCGGTAAGTGAGGCTCTAGCTTGGTACCATGTGTATAAGGGAGAGTGGTAAGTGTGGCTCTAGCCTGGTAAATTCTGTATAAGAGAGAGTGGTAAGTGAGGCTCTAGCCTGGTAAAGTATGTATAAGGGAGAGAGGTAAGTGAGGCTCTAGCCTGGTAAAGTATGTATAAGGGAGAGAGGTAAGTGAAGCTCTAGCCTGGTAAAGTCTGTATAAGGGAGAGCAGTAAGTGAGGCTCTAGCCTGGTAAAATCTGTATAAGGGAGAGTGGTAAGTGTGGCTCTAGCCTGGTAAAGTCTGTATAAGGGAGAGCGGTAAGTGTGGCTCTAGCCTGGTAAAGTCTGTATAAGAGAGAGCGGTAAGTGAGGCTCTAGCCTGGTAAAGTCTGTATAAGGGAGAGCGGTAAGTGTGGCTCTAGCCTGATAAAGTCTGTATAAGGGAGAGCGGTAAGTGAGGCTCTAGCCTTGTAATATCTGTATAAGAGAGAGCGGTAAGTGAGGCTCTAGTCTGGTAAAGTGTGTATAAGGGAGAGCGGTAAGTGAGGCTCTAGCTTGGTACCATGTGTATAAGGGAGAGTGGTAAGTGTGGCTCTAGCCTGGTAAATTCTGTATAAGAGAGAGCGGTAAAGTGAGGCTCTAGCCTGGTAAAGTCTGTATAAGGGAGAGTGGTAAGTGAGGCTCTAGCCTGGTAAAGTCTGTATAAGGGAGAGCGGTAAGTGTGGCTCTAGCCTGGTAAAGGGTGTATAAGGGAGAGTGGTAAATGTGGCTCTAGCCTGGTAAAGTGTGTATCAGGGAAAGCGGTAAGTGTGGCTCTAGTCTGGTAAAGTGTGTATAAGGGAGAGCGGTAAGTGAGGCTCTAGCTTGGTAACGTGTGTATAAGGGAGAGCGGTAAGTGTGGCTCTAGCCTGGTAAAGTGTGTATAAGGGAGAGTGGTAAGTGTGGCTCTAGCCTGGTAAATTCTGTATAAGAGAGAGTGGTAAGTGAGGCTCTAGCCTGGTAAAGTATGTATAAGGGAGAGAGGTAAGTGAGGCTCTAGCCTGGTAAAGTATGTATAAGGGAGAGAGGTAAGTGAGGCTCTAGCCTGGTAAAGTCTGTATAAGGAAGAGCGGTAAGTGAGGCTCTAGCCTGGTAAAGTCTGTATAGGGGAGAGCAGTAAGTGAGGCTCTAGCCTGGTAAAATCTGTATAAGGGAGAGTGGTAAGTGTGGCTCTAGCCTGGTAAAGTCTGTATAAGGGAGAGCGGTAAGTGTGGCTCTAGCCTGGTAAAGTCTGTATAAGGGAGAGCGGTAAGTGTGGCTCTAGCCTGGTAAAGTCTGTATAAGGGAGAGCGGTAAGTGTGGCTCTAGCCTGGTAAAGTCTGTATAAGGGAGAGCGGTAAGTGAGGCTCTAGCCTTGTAATGTCTGTATAAGAGAGAGCGGTAAGTGAGGCTCTAGCCTGGTAAAGTGTGTATAAGGGAAAACGGTAAGTGTGGCTCTAGTCTGGTAAAGTGTGTATAAGGGAGAGCGGTAAGTGAGGCTCTAGCTTGGTACCATGTGTATAAGGGAGATCGGTAAGTGTGGCTCTAGCCTGGTAAAGTGTGTATAAGGGAGAGCGGTAAGTGTGGCTCTAGCCTGGTAAAGTCTGTATAAGAGAGAGCGGTAAGTGAGGCTCTAGCCTGGTAAAGTCTGTATAAGGGAGAGCGGTAAGTGAGGCTCTAGCCTGGTAAAGTCTGTATAAGGGAGAGCGGTAAGTGTGGCTCTAGCCTGGTAAAGGGTGTATAAGGGAGAGTGGTAAATGTGGCTCTAGCCTGGTAAAGTGTGTATAAGGGAGAGCGGTAAGAGTGGCTCTAGCCTGGTAAAGTGTGTATAAGGGAGAGTGGTAAGTGTGGCTCTAGCCTGGTAAATTCTGTATAAGAGAGAGTGGTAAGTGAGGCTCTAGCCTGGTAAAGTATGTATAAGGGAGAGAGGTAAGTGAGGCTCTAGCCTGGTAAAGTATGTATAAGGGAGAGAGGTAAGTGAGGCTCTAGCCTGGTAAAGTCTGTATAAGGGAGAGCAGTAAGTGAGGCTCTAGCCTGGTAAAATCTGTATAAGGGAGAGCGGTAAGTGTGGCTCTAGCCTGGTAAAGTCTGTATAAGGGAGAGCGGTAAGTGTGGCTCTAGCCTGGTAAAGTCTGTATAAGAGAGAGCGGTAAGTGAGGCTCTAGCCTGGTAAAGTCTGTATAAGGGAGAGCGGTAAGTGTGGCTCTAGCCTGGTAAAGTCTGTATAAGGGAGAGCAGTAAGTGAGGCTCTAGCCTTGTAATATCTGTATAAGAGAGAGCGGTAAGTGAGGCTCTAGTCTGGTAAAGTGTGTATAAGGGAGAGCGGTAAGTGAGGCTCTAGCTTGGTACCATGTGTATAAGGGAGAGTGGTAAGTGTGGCTCTAGCCTGGTAAATTCTGTATAAGAGAGAGCGGTAAAGTGAGGCTCTAGCCTGGTAAAGTCTGTATAAGGGAGAGTGGTAAGTGAGGCTCTAGCCTGGTAAAGTCTGTATAAGGGAGAGCGGTAAGTGTGGCTCTAGCCTGGTAAAGGGTGTATAAGGGAGAGTGGTAAATGTGGCTCTAGCCTGGTAAATTCTGTATAAGAGAGAGCGGTAAGTGAGGCTCTAGCCTGGTAAAGTATGTATAAGAGAGAGAGGTAAGTGAGGCTCTAGCCTGGTAAAGTATGTATAAGGGAGAGAGGTAAGTGAGGCTCTAGCCTGGTAAAGTCTGTATAAGGAAGAGCGGTAAGTGAGGCTCTAGCCTGGTAAAGTCTGTATAAGGGAGAGTGGTAAGTGTGGCTCTAGCCTGGTAAATTCTGTATAAGAGAGAGTGGTAAGTGAGGCTCTAGCCTGGTAAAGTATGTATAAGGGAGAGAGGTAAGTGAGGCTCTAGCCTGGTAAAGTATGTATAAGGGAGAGAGGTAAGTGAAGCTCTAGCCTGGTAAAGTCTGTATAAGGGAGAGCAGTAAGTGAGGCTCTAGCCTGGTAAAATCTGTATAAGGGAGAGTGGTAAGTGTGGCTCTAGCCTGGTAAAGTCTGTATAAGGGAGAGCGGTAAGTGTGGCTCTAGCCTGGTAAAGTCTGTATAAGAGAGAGCGGTAAGTGAGGCTCTAGCCTGGTAAAGTCTGTATAAGGGAGAGCGGTAAGTGTGGCTCTAGCCTGGTAAAGTCTGTATAAGGGAGAGCGGTAAGTGAGGCTCTAGCCTTGTAATATCTGTATAAGAGAGAGCGGTAAGTGAGGCTCTAGTCTGGTAAAGTGTGTATAAGGGAGAGCGGTAAGTGAGGCTCTAGCCTGGTAAAGTCTGTATAAGGGAGAGCGGTAAGTGTGGCTCTAGCCTGGTAAAGTCTGTATAAGGGAGAGCGGTAAGTGAGGCTCTAGCCTTGTAATATCTGTATAAGAGAGAGCGGTAAGTGAGGCTCTAGTCTGGTAAAGTGTGTATAAGGGAGAGCGGTAAGTGAGGCTCTAGCTTGGTACCATGTGTATAAGGGAGAGTGGTAAGTGTGGCTCTAGCCTGGTAAATTCTGTATAAGAGAGAGCGGTAAAGTGAGGCTCTAGCCTGGTAAAGTCTGTATAAGGGAGAGTGGTAAGTGAGGCTCTAGCCTGGTAAAGTCTGTATAAGGGAGAGCGGTAAGTGTGGCTCTAGCCTGGTAAAGGGTGTATAAGGGAGAGTGGTAAATGTGGCTCTAGCCTGGTAAAGTGTGTATCAGGGAAAGCGGTAAGTGTGGCTCTAGTCTGGTAAAGTGTGTATAAGGGAGAGCGGTAAGTGAGGCTCTAGCTTGGTAACATGTGTATAAGGGAGAGCGGTAAGTGTGGCTCTAGCCTGGTAACGTGTGTATAAGGGAGAGTGGTAAGTGTGGCTCTAGCCTGGTAAATTCTGTATAAGAGAGAGTGGTAAGTGAGGCTCTAGCCTGGTAAAGTATGTATAAGGGAGAGAGGTAAGTGAGGCTCTAGCCTGGTAAAGTATGTATAAGGGAGAGAGGTAAGTGAGGCTCTAGCCTGGTAAAGTCTGTATAAGGAAGAGCGGTAAGTGAGGCTCTAGCCTGGTAAAGTCTGTATAAGGGAGAGTGGTAAGTGTGGCTCTAGCCTGGTAAATTCTGTATAAGAGAGAGTGGTAAGTGAGGCTCTAGCCTGGTAAAGTATGTATAAGGGAGAGAGGTAAGTGAGGCTCTAGCCTGGTAAAGTATGTATAAGGGAGAGAGGTAAGTGAAGCTCTAGCCTGGTAAAGTCTGTATAAGGGAGAGCAGTAAGTGAGGCTCTAGCTTGGTAACATGTGTATAAGGGAGAGCGGTAAGTGTGGCTCTAGCCTGGTAAAGGGTGTATAAGGGAGAGTGGTAAATGTGGCTCTAGCCTGGTAAATTCTGTATAAGAGAGAGCGGTAAGTGAGGCTCTAGCCTGGTAAAGTATGTATAAGAGAGAGAGGTAAGTGAGGCTCTAGCCTGGTAAAGTATGTATAAGGGAGAGAGGTAAGTGAGGCTCTAGCCTGGTAAAGTCTGTATAAGGAAGAGCGGTAAGTGAGGCTCTAGCCTGGTAAAGTCTGTATAAGGGAGAGTGGTAAGTGTGGCTCTAGCCTGGTAAATTCTGTATAAGAGAGAGTGGTAAGTGAGGCTCTAGCCTGGTAAAGTATGTATAAGGGAGAGAGGTAAGTGAGGCTCTAGCCTGGTAAAGTATGTATAAGGGAGAGAGGTAAGTGAAGCTCTAGCCTGGTAAAGTCTGTATAAGGGAGAGCAGTAAGTGAGGCTCTAGCCTGGTAAAATCTGTATAAGGGAGAGTGGTAAGTGTGGCTCTAGCCTGGTAAAGTCTGTATAAGGGAGAGCGGTAAGTGTGGCTCTAGCCTGGTAAAGTCTGTATAAGAGAGAGCGGTAAGTGAGGCTCTAGCCTGGTAAAGTCTGTATAAGGGAGAGCGGTAAGTGTGGCTCTAGCCTGGTAAAGTCTGTATAAGGGAGAGCGGTAAGTGAGGCTCTAGCCTTGTAATATCTGTATAAGAGAGAGCGGTAAGTGAGGCTCTAGTCTGGTAAAGTGTGTATAAGGGAGAGCGGTAAGTGAGGCTCTAGCCTGGTAAAGTCTGTATAAGGGAGAGCGGTAAGTGTGGCTCTAGCCTGGTAAAGTCTGTATAAGGGAGAGCGGTAAGTGAGGCTCTAGCCTTGTAATATCTGTATAAGAGAGAGCGGTAAGTGAGGCTCTAGTCTGGTAAAGTGTGTATAAGGGAGAGCGGTAAGTGAGGCTCTAGCTTGGTACCATGTGTATAAGGGAGAGTGGTAAGTGTGGCTCTAGCCTGGTAAATTCTGTATAAGAGAGAGCGGTAAAGTGAGGCTCTAGCCTGGTAAAGTCTGTATAAGGGAGAGTGGTAAGTGAGGCTCTAGCCTGGTAAAGTCTGTATAAGGGAGAGCGGTAAGTGTGGCTCTAGCCTGGTAAAGGGTGTATAAGGGAGAGTGGTAAGTGTGGCTCTAGCCTGGTAAATTCTGTATAAGAGAGAGTGGTAAGTGAGGCTCTAGCCTGGTAAAGTATGTATAAGGGAGAGAGGTAAGTGAGGCTCTAGCCTGGTAAAGTATGTATAAGGGAGAGCGGTAAGTGAGGCTCTAGCTTGGTACCATGTGTATAAGGGAGAGTGGTAAGTGTGGCTCTAGCCTGGTAAATTCTGTATAAGAGAGAGCGGTAAAGTGAGGCTCTAGCCTGGTAAAGTCTGTATAAGGGAGAGTGGTAAGTGAGGCTCTAGCCTGGTAAAGTCTGTATAAGGGAGAGCGGTAAGTGTGGCTCTAGCCTGGTAAAGGGTGTATAAGGGAGAGTGGTAAATGTGGCTCTAGCCTGGTAAATTCTGTATAAGAGAGAGCGGTAAGTGAGGCTCTAGCCTGGTAAAGTATGTATAAGAGAGAGAGGTAAGTGAGGCTCTAGCCTGGTAAAGTATGTATAAGGGAGAGAGGTAAGTGAGGCTCTAGCCTGGTAAAGTCTGTATAAGGAAGAGCGGTAAGTGAGGCTCTAGCCTGGTAAAGTCTGTATAAGGGAGAGTGGTAAGTGTGGCTCTAGCCTGGTAAATTCTGTATAAGAGAGAGTGGTAAGTGAGGCTCTAGCCTGGTAAAGTATGTATAAGGGAGAGAGGTAAGTGAGGCTCTAGCCTGGTAAAGTATGTATAAGGGAGAGAGGTAAGTGAAGCTCTAGCCTGGTGAAGTCTGTATAAGGGAGAGCAGTAAGTGAGGCTCTAGCCTGGTAAAATCTGTATAAGGGAGAGTGGTAAGTGTGGCTCTAGCCTGGTAAAGTCTGTATAAGGGAGAGCGGTAAGTGTGGCTCTAGCCTGGTAAAGTCTGTATAAGAGAGAGCGGTAAGTGAGGCTCTAGCCTGGTAAAATCTGTATAAGGGAGAGTGGTAAGTGTGGCTCTAGCCTGGTAAAGTCTGTATAAGGGAGAGCGGTAAGTGTGGCTCTAGCCTGGTAAAGTCTGTATAAGGGAGAGCGGTAAGTGTGGCTCTAGCCTGGTAAAGTCTGTATAAGGGAGAGCAGTAAGTGTGGCTCTAGCCTGGTAAAGTCTGTATAAGGGAGAGCGGTAAGTGAGGCTCTAGCCTTGTAATGTCTGTATAAGAGAGAGCGGTAAGTGAGGCTCTAGCCTGGTAAAGTGTGTATAAGGGAAAACGGTAAGTGTGGCTCTAGTCTGGTAAGTGTGTATAAGGGAGAGCGGTAAGTGAGGCTCTAGCTTGGTACCATGTGTATAAGGGAGATCGGTAAGTGTGGCTCTAGCCTGGTAAAGTGTGTATAAGGGAGAGCGGTAAGTGTGGCTCTAGCCTGGTAAAGTCTGTATAAGAGAGAGCGGTAAGTGAGGCTCTAGCCTGGTAAAGTCTGTATAAGGGAGAGCGGTAAGTGAGGCTCTAGCCTGGTAAAGTCTGTATAAGGAAGAGCGGGTAAGTGAGGCTCTAGCCTGGTAAAGTCTGTATAAGGGGAGAGTGGTAAGTGTGGCTCTAGCCTGGTAAATTCTGTATAAGAGAGAGTGGTAAGTGAGGCTCTAGCCTGGTAAAGTATGTATAAGGGAGAGAGGTAAGTGAGGCTCTAGCCTGGTAAAGTATGTATAAGGGAGAGAGGTAAGTGAAGCTCTAGCCTGGTAAAGTCTGTATAAGGGAGAGCAGTAAGTGAGGCTCTAGCCTGGTAAAATCTGTATAAGGGAGAGTGGTAAGTGTGGCTCTAGCCTGGTAAAGTCTGTATAAGGGAGAGCGGTAAGTGTGGCTCTAGCCTGGTAAAGTCTGTATAAGATGAGAGCGGTAAGTGAGGCTCTAGCCTGGTAAAGTCTGTATAAGGGAGAGCGGTAAGTGTGGCTCTAGCCTGGTAAAGTCTGTATAAGGGAGAGCGGTAAGTGAGGCTCTAGCCTTGTAATATCTGTATAAGAGAGAGCGGTAAGTGAGGCTCTAGTCTGGTAAAGTGTGTATAAGGGAGAGCGGTAAGTGAGGCTCTAGCTTGGTACCATGTGTATAAGGGAGAGTGGTAAGTGTGGCTCTAGCCTGGTAAATTCTGTATAAGAGAGAGCGGTAAAGTGAGGCTCTAGCCTGGTAAAGTCTGTATAAGGGAGAGTGGTAAGTGAGGCTCTAGCCTGGTAAAGTCTGTATAAGGGAGAGCGGTAAGTGTGGCTCTAGCCTGGTAAAGGGTGTATAAGGGAGAGTGGTAAATGTGGCTCTAGCCTGGTAAAGTGTGTATCAGGGAAAGCGGTAAGTGTGGCTCTAGTCTGGTAAAGTGTGTATAAGGGAGAGCGGTAAGTGAGGCTCTAGCTTGGTAACATGTGTATAAGGGAGAGCGGTAAAGTGTGGCTCTAGCCTGGTAAAGTGTGTATAAGGGAGAGTGGTAAGTGTGGCTCTAGCCTGGTAAATTCTGTATAAGAGAGAGTGGTAAGTGAGGCTCTAGCCTGGTAAAGTATGTATAAGGGAGAGAGGTAAGTGAGGCTCTAGCCTGGTAAAGTATGTATAAGGGAGAGAGGTAAGTGAGGCTCTAGCCTGGTAAAGTCTGTATAAGGAAGAGCGGTAAGTGAGGCTCTAGCCTGGTAAAGTCTGTATAAGGGAGAGCAGTAAGTGAGGCTCTAGCCTGGTAAAATCTGTATAAGGGAGAGTGGTAAGTGTGGCTCTAGCCTGGTAAAGTCTGTATAAGGGAGAGCGGTAAGTGTGGCTCTAGCCTGGTAAAGTCTGTATAAGGGAGAGCGGTAAGTGTGGCTCTAGCCTGGTAAAGTCTGTATAAGGGAGAGCAGTAAGTGTGGCTCTAGCCTGGTAAAGTCTGTATAAGGAGAGCGGTAAGTGAGGCTCTAGCCTTGTAATGTCTGTATAAGAGAGAGCGGTAAGTGAGGCTCTAGCCTGGTAAAGTGTGTATAAGGGAAAACGGTAAGTGTGGCTCTAGTCTGGTAAAGTGTGTATAAGGGAGAGCGGGTAAGTGAGGCTCTAGCTTGGTACCATGTGTATAAGGGAGATCGGTAAGTGTGGCTCTAGCCTGGTAAAGTGTGTATAAGGGAGAGCGGTAAGTGTGGCTCTAGCCTGGTAAAGTCTGTATAAGAGAGAGCGGTAAGTGAGGCTCTAGCCTGGTAAAGTCTGTATAAGGGAGAGCGGTAAGTGAGGCTCTAGCCTGGTAAAGTCTGTATAAGGGAGAGCGGTAAGTGTGGCTCTAGCCTGGTAAAGGGTGTATAAGGGAGAGTGGTAAATGTGGCTCTAGCCTGGTAAAGTGTGTATAAGGGAGAGCGGTAAGAGTGGCTCTAGCCTGGTAAAGTGTGTATAAGGGAGAGTGGTAAGTGTGGCTCTAGCTGGTAAATTCTGTATAAGAGAGAGTGGTAAGTGAGGCTCTAGCCTGGTAAAGTATGTATAAGGGAGAGAGGTAAGTGAGGCTCTAGCCTGGTAAAGTATGTATAAGGGAGAGAGGTAAGTGAGGCTCTAGCCTGGTAAAGTCTGTATAAGGGAGAGCAGTAAGTGAGGCTCTAGCCTGGTAAAATCTGTATAAGGGAGAGTGGTAAGTGTGGCTCTAGCCTGGTAAAGTCTGTATAAGGGAGAGCGGTAAGTGTGGCTCTAGCCTGGTAAAGTCTGTATAAGAGAGAGCGGTAAGTGAGGCTCTAGCCTGGTAAAGTCTGTATAAGGGAGAGCGGTAAGTGTGGCTCTAGCCTGGTAAAGTCTGTATAGGGAGAGCGGTAAGTGAGGCTCTAGCCTTGTAATATCTGTATAAGAGAGAGCGGTAAGTGAGGCTCTAGTCTGGTAAAGTGTGTATAAGGGAGAGCGGTAAGTGAGGCTCTAGCTTGGTACCATGTGTATAAGGGAGAGTGGTAAGTGTGGCTCTAGCCTGGTAAATTCTGTATAAGAGAGAGTGGTAAGTGAGGCTCTAGCCTGGTAAAGTATGTATAAGGGAGAGAGGTAAGTGAGGCTCTAGCCTGGTAAAGTATGTATAAGGGAGAGAGGTAAGTGAAGCTCTAGCCTGGTAAAGTCTGTATAAGGGAGAGCAGTAAGTGAGGCTCTAGCCTGGTAAAATCTGTATAAGGGAGAGTGGTAAGTGTGGCTCTAGCCTGGTAAAGTCTGTATAAGGGAGAGCGGTAAGTGTGGCTCTAGCCTGGTAAAGTCTGTATAAGAGAGAGCGGTAAGTGAGGCTCTAGCCTGGTAAAGTCTGTATAAGGGAGAGCGGTAAGTGTGGCTCTAGCCTGGTAAAGTCTGTATAAGGGAGAGCGGTAAGTGAGGCTCTAGCCTTGTAATATCTGTATAAGAGAGAGCGGTAAGTGAGGCTCTAGTCTGGTAAAGTGTGTATAAGGGAGAGCGGTAAGTGAGGCTCTAGCTTGGTACCATGTGTATAAGGGAGAGTGGTAAGTGTGGCTAGCCTGGTAAATTCTGTATAAGAGAGAGCGGTAAAGTGAGGCTCTAGCCTGGTAAAGTCTGTATAAGGGAGAGTGGTAAGTGAGGCTCTAGCCTGGTAAAGTCTGTATAAGGGAGAGCGGTAAGTGTGGCTCTAGCCTGGTAAAGGGTGTATAAGGGAGAGTGGTAAATGTGGCTCTAGCCTGGTAAAGTGTGTATCAGGGAAAGCGGTAAGTGTGGCTCTAGTCTGGTAAAGTGTGTATAAGGGAGAGCGGTAAGTGAGGCTCTAGCTTGGTAACGTGTGTATAAGGGAGAGCGGTAAGTGTGGCTCTAGCCTGGTAAAGTGTGTATAAGGGAGAGTGGTAAGTGTGGCTCTAGCCTGGTAAATTCTGTATAAGAGAGAGTGGTAAGTGAGGCTCTAGCCTGGTAAAGTATGTATAAGGGAGAGAGGTAAGTGAGGCTCTAGCCTGGTAAAGTATGTATAAGGGAGAGAGGTAAGTGAGGCTCTAGCCTGGTAAAGTCTGTATAAGGAAGAGCGGTAAGTGAGGCTCTAGCCTGGTAAAGTCTGTATAAGGGAGAGCAGTAAGTGAGGCTCTAGCCTGGTAAAATCTGTATAAGGGAGAGTGGTAAGTGTGGCTCTAGCCTGGTAAAGTCTGTATAAGGGAGAGCGGTAAGTGTGGCTCTAGCCTGGTAAAGTCTGTATAAGGGAGAGCGGTAAGTGTGGCTCTAGCCTGGTAAAGTCTGTATAAGGGAGAGCGGTAAGTGTGGCTCTAGCCTGGTAAAGTCTGTATAAGGGAGAGCGGTAAGTGAGGCTCTAGCCTTGTAATGTCTGTATAAGAGAGAGCGGTAAGTGAGGCTCTAGCCTGGTAAAGTGTGTATAAGGGAAAACGGTAAGTGTGGCTCTAGTCTGGTAAAGTGTGTATAAGGGGAGAGCGGTAAGTGAGGCTCTAGCTTGGTACCATGTGTATAAGGGAGATCGGTAAGTGTGGCTCTAGCCTGGTAAAGTGTGTATAAGGGAGAGCGGTAAGTGTGGCTCTAGCCTGGTAAAGTCTGTATAAGGGAGAGCGGTAAGTGTGGCTCTAGCCTGGTAAAGTCTGTATAAGAGAGAGCGGTAAGTGAGGCTCTAGCCTGGTAAAGTCTGTATAAGGGAGAGCGGTAAGTGTGGCTCTAGCCTGGTAAAGTCTGTATAAGGGAGAGCGGTAAGTGAGGCTCTAGCCTTGTAATATCTGTATAAGAGAGAGCGGTAAGTGAGGCTCTAGTCTGGTAAAGTGTGTATAAGGGAGAGCGGTAAGTGAGGCTCTAGCTTGGTACCATGTGTATAAGGGAGAGTGGTAAGTGTGGCTCTAGCCTGGTAAATTCTGTATAAGAGAGAGTGGTAAGTGAGGCTCTAGCCTGGTAAAGTATGTATAAGGGAGAGAGGTAAGTGAGGCTCTAGCCTGGTAAAGTATGTATAAGGGAGAGAGGTAAGTGAAGCTCTAGCCTGGTAAAGTCTGTATAAGGGAGAGCAGTAAGTGAGGCTCTAGCCTGGTAAAATCTGTATAAGGGAGAGTGGTAAGTGTGGCTCTAGCCTGGTAAAGTCTGTATAAGGGAGAGCGGTAAGTGTGGCTCTAGTCTGGTAAAGTCTGTATAAGAGAGAGCGGTAAGTGAGGCTCTAGCCTGGTAAAGTCTGTATAAGGGAGAGCGGTAAGTGTGGCTCTAGCCTGGTAAAGTCTGTATAAGGGAGAGCGGTAAGTGAGTCTCTAGCCTTGTAATATCTGTATAAGAGAGAGCGGTAAGTGAGGCTCTAGTCTGGTAAAGTGTGTATAAGGGAGAGCGGTAAGTGAGGCTCTAGCTTGGTACCATGTGTATAAGGGAGAGTGGTAAGTGTGGCTCTAGCCTGGTAAATTCTGTATAAGAGAGAGCGGTAAAGTGAGGCTCTAGCCTGGTAAAGTCTGTATAAGGGAGAGTGGTAAGTGAGGCTCTAGCCTGGTAAAGTCTGTATAAGGGAGAGCGGTAAGTGTGGCTCTAGCCTGGTAAAGGGTGTATAAGGGAGAGTGGTAAATGTGGCTCTAGCCTGGTAAAGTGTGTATCAGGGAAAGCGGTAAGTGTGGCTCTAGTCTGGTAAAGTGTGTATAAGGGAGAGCGGTAAGTGAGGCTCTAGCTTGGTAACGTGTGTATAAGGGAGAGCGGTAAGTGTGGCTCTAGCCTGGTAAAGTGTGTATAAGGGAGAGTGGTAAGTGTGGCTCTAGCCTGGTAAATTCTGTATAAGAGAGAGTGGTAAGTGAGGCTCTAGCCTGGTAAAGTATGTATAAGGGAGAGAGGTAAGTGAGGCTCTAGCCTGGTAAAGTATGTATAAGGGAGAGAGGTAAGTGAGGCTCTAGCCTGGTAAAGTCTGTATAAGGAAGAGCGGTAAGTGAGGCTCTAGCCTGGTAAAGTCTGTATAAGGGAGAGCAGTAAGTGAGGGCTCTAGCCTGGTAAAATCTGTATAAGGGAGAGTGGTAAGTGTGGCTCTAGCCTGGTAAAGTCTGTATAAGGGAGAGCGGTAAGTGTGGCTCTAGCCTGGTAAAGTCTGTATAAGGGAGAGCGGTAAGTGTGGCTCTAGCCTGGTAAAGTCTGTATAAGGGAGAGCGGTAAGTGTGGCTCTAGCCTGGTAAAGTCTGTATAAGGGAGAGCGGTAAGTGAGGCTCTAGCCTTGTAATGTCTGTATAAGAGAGAGCGGTAAGTGAGGCTCTAGCCTGGTAAAGTGTGTATAAGGGAAAACGGTAAGTGTGGCTCTAGTCTGGTAAAGTGTGTATAAGGGAGAGCGGTAAGTGAGGCTCTAGCTTGGTACCATGTGTATAAGGGAGATCGGTAAGTGTGGCTCTAGCCTGGTAAGTGTGTATAAGGGAGAGCGGTAAGTGTGGCTCTAGCCTGGTAAAGTCTGTATAAGAGAGAGCGGTAAGTGAGGCTCTAGCCTGGTAAAGTCTGTATAAGGGAGAGCGGTAAGTGAGGCTCTAGCCTGGTAAAGTCTGTATAAGGGAGAGCGGTAAGTGTGGCTCTAGCCTGGTAAAGGGTGTATAAGGGAGAGTGGTAAATGTGGCTCTAGCCTGGTAAAGTGTGTATAAGGGAGAGCGGCAAGAGTGGCTCTAGCCTGGTAAAGTGTGTATAAGGGAGAGTGGTAAGTGTGGCTCTAGCCTGGTAAATTCTGTATAAGAGAGAGTGGTAAGTGAGGCTCTAGCCTGGTAAAGTATGTATAAGGGAGAGAGGTAAGTGAGGCTCTAGCCTGGTAAAGTATGTATAAGGGAGAGAGGTAAGTGAGGCTCTAGCCTGGTAAAGTCTGTATAAGGGAGAGCAGTAAGTGAGGCTCTAGCCTGGTAAAATCTGTATAAGGGAGAGTGGTAAGTGTGGCTCTAGCCTGGTAAAGTCTGTATAAGGGAGAGCGGTAAGTGTGGCTCTAGCCTGGTAAAGTCTGTATAAGAGAGAGCGGTAAGTGAGGCTCTAGCCTGGTAAAGTCTGTATAAGGGAGAGCGGTAAGTGTGGCTCTAGCCTGGTAAAGTCTGTATAAGGGAGAGCAGTAAGTGAGGCTCTAGCCTTGTAATATCTGTATAAGAGAGAGCGGTAAGTGAGGCTCTAGTCTGGTAAAGTGTGTATAAGGGAGAGCGGTAAGTGAGGCTCTAGCTTGGTACCATGTGTATAAGGGAGAGTGGTAAGTGTGGCTCTAGCCTGGTAAATTCTGTATAAGAGAGAGCGGTAAAGTGAGGCTCTAGCCTGGTAAAGTCTGTATAAGGGAGAGTGGTAAGTGAGGCTCTAGCCTGGTAAAGTCTGTATAAGGGAGAGCGGTAAGTGTGGCTCTAGCCTGGTAAAGGGTGTATAAGGGAGAGTGGTAAATGTGGCTCTAGCCTGGTAAATTCTGTATAAGAGAGAGCGGTAAGTGAGGCTCTAGCCTGGTAAAGTATGTATAAGAGAGAGAGGTAAGTGAGGCTCTAGCCTGGTAAAGTATGTATAAGGGAGAGAGGTAAGTGAGGCTCTAGCCTGGTAAAGTCTGTATAAGGAAGAGCGGTAAGTGAGGCTCTAGCCTGGTAAAGTCTGTATAAGGGAGAGCAGTAAGTGAGGCTCTAGCCTGGTAAAATCTGTATAATGGAGAGTGGTAAGTGTGGCTCTAGCCTGGTAAAGTCTGTATAAGGGAGAGCGGTAAGTGTGGCTCTAGCCTGGTAAAGTGTATAAGAGAGAGCGGGTAAGTGAGGCTCTAGCCTGGTAAAGTCTGTATAAGGGAAAGCGGTAAGTGTGGCTCTAGCCTGGTAAAGTCTGTATAAGGGAGAGCGGTAAGTGAGGCTCTAGCCTTGTAATGTCTGTATTAGAGAGAGCGGTAAGTGAGGCTCTAGCCTGGTAAAGTGTGTATCAGGGAAAGCGGTAAGTGTGGCTCTAGTCTGGTAAAGTGTGTATAAGGGAGAGCGGTAAGTGAGGCTCTAGCTTGGTAACGTGTGTATAAGGGAGAGCGGTAAGTGTGGCTCTAGCCTGGTAAAGTGTGTATAAGGGAGAGTGGTAAGTGTGGCTCTAGCCTGGTAAATTCTGTATAAGAGAGTGGTAAGTGAGGCTCTAGCCTGGTAAAGTATGTATAAGGGAGATAGGTAAGTGAGGCTCTAGCCTGGTAAAGTATGTATAAGGGAGAGAGGTAAGTGAGGCTCTAGCCTGGTAAAGTCTGTATAAGGAAGAGCGGTAAGTGAGGCTCTAGCCTGGTAAAGTCTGTATAAGGGAGAGCAGTAAGTGAGGCTCTAGCCTGGTAAAATCTGTATAAGGGAGAGTGGTAAGTGTGGCTCTAGCCTGGTAAAGTCTGTATAAGGGAGAGCGGTAAGTGTGGCTCTAGCCTGGTAAAGTCTGTATAAGGGACAGCGGTAAGTGAGGCTCTAGCCTTGTAATGTCTGTATAAGAGAGAGCGGTAAGTGAGGCTCTAGCCTGGTAAAGTGTGTATAAGGGAAAACGGTAAGTGTGGCTCTAGTCTGGTAAAGTGTGTATAAGGGAGAGCGGTAAGTGAGGCTCTAGCTTGGTACCATGTGTATAAGGGAGATCGGTAAGTGTGGCTCTAGCCTGGTAAAGTGTGTATAAGGGAGAGCGGTAAGTGTGGCTCTAGCCTGGTAAAGTCTGTATAAGAGAGAGCGGTAAGTGAGGCTCTAGCCTGGTAAAGTCTGTATAAGGGAGAGCGGGTAAGTGAGGCTCTAGCCTGGTAAAGTCTGTATAAGGGAGAGCGGTAAGTGTGGCTCTAGCCTGGTAAAGGGTGTATAAGGGAGAGTGGTAAATGTGGCTCTAGCCTGGTAAAGTGTGTATAAGGGAGAGCGGTAAGAGTGGCTCTAGCCTGGTAAAGTGTGTATAAGGGAGAGTGGTAAGTGTGGCTCTAGCCTGGTAAATTCTGTATAAGAGAGAGTGGTAAGTGAGGCTCTAGCCTGGTAAAGTATGTATAAGGGAGAGAGGGTAAGTGAGGCGCTAGCCTGGTAAAGTATGTATAAGGGAGAGAGGTAAGTGAGGCTCTAGCCTGGTAAAGTCTGTATAAGGGAGAGCAGTAAGTGAGGCTCTAGCCTGGTAAAATCTGTATAAGGGAGAGTGGTAAGTGTGGCTCTAGCCTGGTAAAGTCTGTATAAGGGAGAGCGGTAAGTGTGGCTCTAGCCTGGTAAAGTCTGTATAAGAGAGAGCGGTAAGTGAGGCTCTAGCCTGGTAAAGTCTGTATAAGGGAGAGCGGTAAGTGTGGCTCTAGCCTGGTAAAGTCTGTATAAGGGAGAGCGGTAAGTGAGGCTCTAGCCTTGTAATATCTGTATAAGAGAGAGCGGTAAGTGAGGCTCTAGTCTGGTAAAGTGTGTATAAGGGAGAGCGGTAAGTGAGGCTCTAGCTTGGTACCTTGTGTATAAGGGAGAGTGGTAAGTGTGGCTCTAGCCTGGTAAATTCTGTATAAGAGAGAGCGGTAAAGTGAGGCTCTAGCCTGGTAAAGTCTGTATAAGGGAGAGTGGTAAGTGAGGCTCTAGCCTGGTAAAGTCTGTATAAGGGAGAGCGGTAAGTGTGGCTCTAGCCTGGTAAAGGGTGTATAAGGGAGAGTGGTAAATGTGGCTCTAGCCTGGTAAATTCTGTATAAGAGAGAGCGGTAAGTGAGGCTCTAGCCTGGTAAAGTATGTATAAGGGAGAGAGGTAAGTGAGGCTCTAGCCTGGTAAAGTATGTATAAGGGAGAGAGGTAAGTGAGGCTCTAGCCTGGTAAAGTCTGTATAAGGAAGAGCGGTAAGTGAGGCTCTAGCCTGGTAAAGTCTGTATAAGGGAGAGCAGTAAGTGAGGCTCTAGCCTGGTAAAATCTGTATAATGGAGAGTGGTAAGTGTGGCTCTAGCCTGGTAAAGTCTGTATAAGGGAGAGCGGTAAGTGAGGCTCTAGCCTGGTAAAGTCTGTATAAGGGAGAGCGGTAAGTGTGGCTCTAGCCTGGTAAAGTCTGTATAAGGGAGAGCGGTAAGTGAGGCTCTAGCCTGGTAAAGTCTGTATAAGGGAGAGCGGTAAGTGTGGCTCTAGCCTGGTAAAGTCTGTATAAGGGAGAGCGGTAAGTGTGGCTCTAGCCTGGTAAAGTGTGTATAAGGGAGAGCGGTAAGTGTGGCTCTAGCCTGGTAAAGTCTGTATAAGGGAGAGCGGTAACTGAGGCTCTAGCCTGGTAAAGTCTGTATAAGGGAGAGTGGTAAGTGAGGCTCTAGTCTGGTAAAGTGTGTATAAGGGAGAGTGGTAAGTGAGGCTCTAGCCTGGTAAAGTGTGTATAAGGGAAAGCGGTAAGTGTGGCTCTAGCCTGGTAAAGTCTGTATAAGGGAGAGCGGTAAGTGTGGCTCTAGCCTGGTAAACTCTATTTAAGGGAAAGCGGTAAGTGTGGCTCTAGCCTGGTAAAGTGTGTATAAGGGAGAGTGGTAAGTGTGGCTCTAGCCTGGTAAATTCTGTATAAGAGAGAGCGGTAAAGTGAGGCTCTAGCCTGGTAAAGTCTGTATAAGGGAGAGTGGTAAGTGAGGCTCTAGCCTGGTAAAGTCTGTATAAGGGAGAGCGGTAAGTGTGGCTCTAGCCTGGTAAAGGGTGTATAAGGGAGAGTGGTAAATGTGGCTCTAGCCTGGTAAAGTGTGTATCAGGGAAAGCTGTAAGTGTGGCTCTAGTCTGGTAAAGTGTGTATAAGGGAGAGCGGTAAGTGAGGCTCTAGCTTGGTAACGTGTGTATAAGGGAGAGCGGTAAGTGTGGCTCTAGCCTGGTAAAGTGTGTATAAGGGAGAGTGGTAAGTGTGGCTCTAGCCTGGTAAATTCTGTATAAGAGAGAGTGGTAAGTGAGGCTCTAGCCTGGTAAAGTATGTATAAGGGAGAGAGGTAAGTGAGGCTCTAGCCTGGTAAAGTATGTATAAGGGAGAGAGGTAAGTGAGGCTCTAGCCTGGTAAAGTCTGTATAAGGAAGAGCGGTAAGTGAGGCTCTAGCCTGGTAAAGTCTGTATAAGGGAGAGCAGTAAGTGAGGCTCTAGCCTGGTAAAATCTGTATAAGGGAGAGTGGTAAGTGTGGCTCTAGCCTGGTAAAGTCTGCATAAGGGAGAGCGGTAAGTGTGGCTCTAGCCTGGTAAAGTCTGTATAAGGGAGAGCGGTAAGTGTGGCTCTAGCCTGGTAAAGTCTGTATAAGGGAGAGCGGTAAGTGTGGCTCTAGCCTGGTAAAGTCTGTATAAGGGAGAGCGGTAAGTGAGGCTCTAGCCTTGTAATGTCTGTATAAGAGAGAGCGGTAAGTGAGGCTCTAGCCTGGTAAAGTGTGTATAAGGGAAAACGGTAAGTGTGGCTCTAGTCTGGTAAAGTGTGTATAAGGGAGAGCGGTAAGTGAGGCTCTAGCTTGGTACCATGTGTATAAGGGAGATCGGTAAGTGTGGCTCTAGCCTGGTAAAGTGTGTATAAGGGAGAGCGGTAAGTGTGGCTCTAGCCTGGTAAAGTCTGTATAAGAGAGAGCGGTAAGTGAGGCTCTAGCCTGGTAAAGTCTGTATAAGGGAGAGCGGTAAGTGAGGCTCTAGCCTGGTAAAGTCTGTATAAGGGAGAGCGGTAAGTGTGGCTCTAGCCTGGTAAAGGGTTTATAAGGGAGAGTGGTAAATGTGGCTCTAGCCTGGTAAAGTGTGTATAAGGGAGAGCGGTAAGAGTGGCTCTAGCCTGGTAAAGTGTGTATAAGGGAGAGTGGTAAGTGTGGCTCTAGCCTGGTAAATTCTGTATAAGAGAGAGTGGTAAGTGAGGCTCTAGCCTGGTAAAGTATGTATAAGGGAGAGAGGTAAGTGAGGCTCTAGCCTGGTAAAGTATGTATAAGGGAGAGAGGTAAGTGAGGCTCTAGCCTGGTAAAGTCTGTATAAGGGGAGAGCAGTAAGTGAGGCTCTAGCCTGGTAAAATCTGTATAAGGGAGAGTGGTAAGTGTCGCTCTAGCCTGGTAAAGTCTGTATAAGGGAGAGCGGTAAGTGTGGCTCTAGCCTGGTAAAGTCTGTATAAGAGAGAGCGGTAAGTGAGGCTCTAGCCTGGTAAAGTCTGTATAAGGGAGAGCGGTAAGTGTGGCTCTAGCCTGGTAAAGTCTGTATAAGGGAGAGCGGTAAGTGAGGCTCTAGCCTTGTAATATCTGTATAAGAGAGAGCGGTAAGTGAGGCTCTAGTCTGGTAAAGTGTGTATAAGGGAGAGCGGTAAGTGAGGCTCTAGCTTGGTACCATGTGTATAAGGGAGAGTGGTAAGTGTGGCTCTAGCCTGGTAAATTCTGTATAAGAGAGAGCGGTAAAGTGAGGCTCTAGCCTGGTAAAGTCTGTATAAGGGAGAGTGGTAAGTGAGGCTCTAGCCTGGTAAAGTCTGTATAAGGGAGAGCGGTAAGTGTGGCTCTAGCCTGGTAAAGGGTGTATAAGGGAGAGTGGTAAATGTGGCTCTAGCCTGGTAAATTCTGTATAAGAGAGAGCGGTAAGTGAGGCTCTAGGCCTGGTAAAGTATGTATAAGGGAGAGCGGTAAGTGTGGCTCTAGCCTGGTAAAGTCTGTATAAGGGAGAGCGGTAAGTGAGGCTCTAGCCTTGTAATATCTGTATAAGAGAGAGCGGTAAGTGAGGCTCTAGTCTGGTAAAGTGTGTATAAGGGAGAGTGGTAAGTGAGGCTCTAGCCTGGTAAAGTGTGTATAAGGGAAAGCGGTAAGTGTGGCTCTAGCCTGGTAAAGTCTGTATAAGGGAGAGCGGTAAGTGTGGCTCTAGCCTGGTAAATTCTGTATAAGAGAGAGCGGTAAGTGAGGCTCTAGCCTGGTAAAGTCTGTATAAGGGAGAGCGGTAAGTGAGGCTCTAGCCTTGTAATATCTGTATAAGAGAGAGCGGTAAGTGAGGCTCTAGTCTGGTAAAGTGTGTATAAGGGAGAGCGGTAAGTGAGGCTCTAGCTTGGTACCATGTGTATAATGGAGAGTGGTAAGTGTGGCTCTAGCCTGGTAAAGTCTGTATAAGGGAGAGCGGTAAGTGAGGCTCTAGCCTGGTAAAGTCTGTATAAGGGAGAGCGGTAAGTGTGGCTCTAGCCTGGTAAAGTCTGTATAAGGGAGAGCGGTAAGTGAGGCTCTAGCCTGGTAAAGTCTGTATAAGGGAGAGCGGTAAGTGTGGCTCTAGCCTGGTAAAGTCTGTATAAGGGAGAGCGGTAAGTGTGGCTCTAGCCTGGTAAAGTGTGTATAAGGGAGAGCGGTAAGTGTGGCTCTAGCCTGGTAAAGTCTGTATAAGGGAGAGCGGTAACTGAGGCTCTAGCCTGGTAAAGTCTGTATAAGGGAGAGTGGTAAGTGAGGCTCTAGTCTGGTAAAGTGTGTATAAGGGAGAGTGGTAAGTGAGGCTCTAGCCTGGTAAAGTGTGTATAAGGGAAAGCGGTAAGTGTGGCTCTAGCCTGGTAAAGTCTGTATAAGGGAGAGCGGTAAGTGTGGCTCTAGCCTGGTAAACTCTATTTAAGGGAAAGCGGTAAGTGTGGCTCTAGCCTGGTAAAGTGTGTATAAGGGAGAGTGGTAAGTGTGGCTCTAGCCTGGTAAATTCTGTATAAGAGAGAGCGGTAAAGTGAGGCTCTAGCCTGGTAAAGTCTGTATAAGGGAGAGTGGTAAGTGAGGCTCTAGCCTGGTAAAGTCTGTATAAGGGAGAGCGGTAAGTGTGGCTCTAGCCTGGTAAAGGGTGTATAAGGGAGAGTGGTAAATGTGGCTCTAGCCTGGTAAAGTGTGTATCAGGGAAAGCGGTAAGTGTGGCTCTAGTCTGGTTAAAGTGTGTATAAGGGAGAGCGGTAAGTGAGGCTCTAGCTTGGTAACGTGTGTATAAGGGAGAGCGGTAAGTGTGGCTCTAGCCTGGTAAAGTGTGTATAAGGGAGAGTGGTAAGTGTGGCTCTAGCCTGGTAAATTCTGTATAAGAGAGAGTGGTAAGTGAGGCTCTAGCCTGGTAAAGTATGTATAAGGGAGAGAGGTAAGTGAGGCTCTAGCCTGGTAAAGTATGTATAAGGGAGAGAGGTAAGTGAGGCTCTAGCCTGGTAAAGTCTGTATAAGGAAGAGCGGTAAGTGAGGCTCTAGCCTGGTAAAGTCTGTATAAGGGAGAGCAGTAAGTGAGGCTCTAGCCTGGTAAAATCTGTATAAGGGAGAGTGGTAAGTGTGGCTCTAGCCTGGTAAAGTCTGTATAAGGGAGAGCGGTAAGTGTGGCTCTAGCCTGGTAAAGTCTGTATAAGGGAGAGCGGTAAGTGTGGCTCTAGCCTGGTAAAGTCTGTATAAGGGAGAGCGGTAAGTGTGGCTCTAGCCTGGTAAAGTCTGTATAAGGGAGAGCGGTAAGTGAGGCTCTAGCCTTGTAATGTCTGTATAAGAGAGAGCGGTAAGTGAGGCTCTAGCCTGGTAAAGTGTGTATAAGGGAAAACGGTAAGTGTGGCTCTAGTCTGGTAAAGTGTGTATAAGGGAGAGCGGTAAGTGAGGCTCTAGCTTGGTACCATGTGTATAAGGGAGATCGGTAAGTGTGGCTCTAGCCTGGTAAAGTGTGTATAAGGGAGAGCGGTAAGTGTGGCTCTAGCCTGGTAAAGTCTGTATAAGAGAGAGCGGTAAGTGAGGCTCTAGCCTGGTAAAGTCTGTATAAGGGAGAGCGGTAAGTGAGGCTCTAGCCTGGTAAAGTCTGTATAAGGGAGAGCGGTAAGTGTGGCTCTAGCCTGGTAAAGGGTGTATAAGGGAGAGTGGTAAATGTGGCTCTAGCCTGGTAAAGTGTGTATAAGGGAGAGTGGTAAGAGTGGCTCTAGCCTGGTAAAGTGTGTATAAGGGAGAGTGGTAAGTGTGGCTCTAGCCTGGTAAATTCTGTATAAGAGAGAGTGGTAAGTGAGGCTCTAGCCTGGTAAAGTATGTATAAGGGAGAGAGGTAAGTGAGGCTCTAGCCTGGTAAAGTATGTATAAGGGAGAGAGGTAAGTGAGGCTCTAGCCTGGTAAAGTCTGTATAAGGGAGAGCAGTAAGTGAGGCTCTAGCCTGGTAAAATCTGTATAAGGGAGAGTGGTAAGTGTGGCTCTAGCCTGGTAAAGTCTGTATAAGGGAGAGCGGTAAGTGTGGCTCTAGCCTGGTAAAGTCTGTATAAGAGAGAGCGGTAAGTGAGGCTCTAGCCTGGTAAAGTCTGTATAAGGGAGAGCGGTAAGTGTGGCTCTAGCCTGGTAAAGTCTGTATAAGGGAGAGCGGTAAGTGAGGCTCTAGCCTTGTAATATCTGTATAAGAGAGAGCGGTAAGTGAGGCTCTAGTCTGGTAAAGTGTGTATAAGGGAGAGCGGTAAGTGAGGCTCTAGCTTGGTACCATGTGTATAAGGGAGAGTGGTAAGTGTGGCTCTAGCCTGGTAAATTCTGTATAAGAGAGAGCGGTAAAGTGAGGCTCTAGCCTGGTAAAGTCTGTATAAGGGAGAGTGGTAAGTGAGGCTCTAGCCTGGTAAAGTCTGTATAAGGGAGAGCGGTAAGTGTGGCTCTAGCCTGGTAAAGGGTGTATAAGGGAGAGTGGTAAATGTGGCTCTAGCCTGGTAAATTCTGTATAAGAGAGAGCGGTAAGTGAGGCTCTAGCCTGGTAAAGTATGTATAAGGGAGAGAGGTAAGTGAGGCTCTAGCCTGGTAAAGTATGTATAAGGGAGAGAGGTAAGTGAGGCTCTAGCCTGGTAAAGTCTGTATAAGGAAGAGCGGTAAGTGAGGCTCTAGCCTGGTAAAGTCTGTATAAGGGAGAGCAGTAAGTGAGGCTCTAGCCTGGTAAAATCTGTATAATGGAGAGTGGTAAGTGTGGCTCTAGCCTGGTAAAGTCTGTATAAGGGAGAGCGGTAAGTGTGGCTCTAGCCTGGTAAAGTGTATAAGAGAGAGCGGTAAGTGAGGCTCTAGCCTGGTAAAGTCTGTATAAGGGAAAGCGGTAAGTGTGGCTCTAGCCTTGTAATGTCTGTATTAGAGAGAGCGGTAAGTGAGGCTCTAGCCTGGTAAAGTGTGTATCAGGGAAAGCGGTAAGTGTGGCTCTAGTCTGGTAAAGTGTGTATAAGGGAGAGCGGTAAGTGAGGCTCTAGCTTGGTAACGTGTGTATAAGGGAGAGCGGTAAGTGTGGCTCTAGCCTGGTAAAGTGTGTATAAGGGAGAGTGGTAAGTGTGGCTCTAGCCTGGTAAATTCTGTATAAGAGAGAGTGGTAAGTGAGGCTCTAGCCTGGTAAAGTATGTATAAGGGAGATAGGTAAGTGAGGCTCTAGCCTGGTAAAGTATGTATAAGGGAGAGAGGTAAGTGAGGCTCTAGCCTGGTAAAGTCTGTATAAGGAAGAGCGGTAAGTGAGGCTCTAGCCTGGTAAAGTCTGTATAAGGGAGAGCAGTAAGTGAGGCTCTAGCCTGGTAAAATCTGTATAAGGGAGAGTGGTAAGTGTGGCTCTAGCCTGGTAAAGTCTGTATAAGGGAGAGCGGTAAGTGTGGCTCTAGCCTGGTAAAGTCTGTATAAGGGAGAGCGGTAAGTGTGGCTCTAGCCTGGTAAAGTCTGTATAAGGGAGAGCGGTAAGTGTGGCTCTAGCCTGGTAAAGTCTGTATAAGGGAGAGCGGTAAGTGAGGCTCTAGCCTTGTAATGTCTGTATAAGAGAGAGCGGTAAGTGAGGCTCTAGCCTGGTAAAGTGTGTATAAGGGAAAACGGTAAGTGTGGCTCTAGTCTGGTAAAGTGTGTATAAGGGAGAGCGGTAAGTGAGGCTCTAGCTTGGTACCATGTGTATAAGGGAGATCGGTAAGTGTGGCTCTAGCCTGGTAAAGTGTGTATAAGGGAGAGCGGTAAGTGTGGCTCTAGCCTGGTAAAGTCTGTATAAGAGAGAGCGGTAAGTGAGGCTCTAGCCTGGTAAAGTCTGTATAAGGGAGAGCGGTAAGTGAGGCTCTAGCCTGGTAAAGTCTGTATAAGGGAGAGCGGTAAGTGTGGCTCTAGCCTGGTAAAGGGTGTATAAGGGAGAGTGGTAAATGTGGCTCTAGCCTGGTAAAGTGTGTATAAGGGAGAGCGGTAAGAGTGGCTCTAGCCTGGTAAAGTGTGTATAAGGGAGAGTGGTAAGTGTGGCTCTAGCCTGGTAAATTCTGTATAAGAGAGAGTGGTAAGTGAGGCTCTAGCCTGGTAAAGTATGTATAAGGGAGAGAGGTAAGTGAGGCGCTAGCCTGGTAAAGTATGTATAAGGGAGAGAGGTAAGTGAGGCTCTAGCCTGGTAAAGTCTGTATAAGGGAGAGCAGTAAGTGAGGCTCTAGCCTGGTAAAATCTGTATAAGGGAGAGTGGTAAGTGTGGCTCTAGCCTGGTAAAGTCTGTATAAGGGAGAGCGGTAAGTGTGGCTCTAGCCTGGTAAAGTCTGTATAAGAGAGAGCGGTAAGTGAGGCTCTAGCCTGGTAAAGTCTGTATAAGGGAGAGCGGTAAGTGTGGCTCTAGCCTGGTAAAGTCTGTATAGGGGAGAGCGGTAAGTGAGGCTCTAGCCTTGTAATATCTGTATAAGAGAGAGCGGTAAGTGAGGCTCTAGTCTGGTAAAGTGTGTATAAGGGAGAGCGGTAAGTGAGGCTCTAGCTTGGTACCTTGTGTATAAGGGAGAGTGGTAAGTGTGGCTCTAGCCTGGTAAATTCTGTATAAGAGAGAGCGGTAAAGTGAGGCTCTAGCCTGGTAAAGTCTGTATAAGGGAGAGTGGTAAGTGAGGCTCTAGCCTGGTAAAGTCTGTATAAGGGAGAGCGGTAAGTGTGGCTCTAGCCTGGTAAAGGGTGTATAAGGGAGAGTGGTAAATGTGGCTCTAGCCTGGTAAATTCTGTATAAGAGAGAGCGGTAAGTGAGGCTCTAGCCTGGTAAAGTATGTATAAGGGAGAGAGGTAAGTGAGGCTCTAGCCTGGTAAAGTATGTATAAGGGAGAGAGGTAAGTGAGGCTCTAGCCTGGTAAAGTCTGTATAAGGAAGAGCGGTAAGTGAGGCTCTAGCCTGGTAAAGTCTGTATAAGGGAGAGCAGTAAGTGAGGCTCTAGCCTGGTAAAATCTGTATAATGGAGAGTGGTAAGTGTGGCTCTAGCCTGGTAAAGTCTGTATAAGGGAGAGCGGTAAGTGAGGCTCTAGCCTGGTAAAGTCTGTATAAGGGAGAGCGGTAAGTGTGGCTCTAGCCTGGTAAAGTCTGTATAAGGGAGAGCGGTAAGTGAGGCTCTAGCCTGGTAAAGTCTGTATAAGGGAGAGCGGTAAGTGTGGCTCTAGCCTGGTAAAGTCTGTATAAGGGAGAGCGGTAAGTGTGGCTCTAGCCTGGTAAAGTGTGTATAAGGGAGAGCGGTAAGTGTGGCTCTAGCCTGGTAAAGTCTGTATAAGGGAGAGCGGTAACTGAGGCTCTAGCCTGGTAAAGTCTGTATAAGGGAGAGTGGTAAGTGAGGCTCTAGTCTGGTAAAGTGTGTATAAGGGAGAGTGGTAAGTGAGGCTCTAGCCTGGTAAAGTGTGTATAAGGGAAAGCGGTAAGTGTGGCTCTAGCCTGGTAAAGTCTGTATAAGGGAGAGCGGTAAGTGTGGCTCTAGCCTGGTAAACTCTATTTAAGGGAAAGCGGTAAGTGTGGCTCTAGCCTGGTAAAGTGTGTATAAGGGAGAGCGGTAAGTGTGGCTCTAGCCTGGTAAAGTGTGTATAAGGGAGAGCAGTAAGTGAGGCTCTAGCCTGGTAAACTCTATTTAAGGGAAAGCGGTAAGAGAGGCTCTAGCCTGGTAAAGTGTGTATAAGGGAAAGCGGTAAGTGTGGCTCTAGCCTGGTAAAGTCTGTATAAGGGAGAGCGGTAAGTGTGGCTCTAGCCTGGTAAAGTGTGTATAAGGGAGAGCAGTAAGTGAGGCTCTAGCCTGGTAAACTCTATTTAAGGGAAAGCGGTAAGAGAGGCTCTAGCCTGGTAAAGTGTGTATAAGGGAGAGCAGTAAGTGAGGCTCTAGCCTGGTAAACTCTATTTAAGGGGAAGCGGTAAGAGAGGCTCTAGCCTGGTAAAGTGTGTATAAGGGAGAGCAGTAAGTGTGGCTCTAGCCTGGTAAAGTGTGTATAAGGGAGAGCGGTAAGTGTGGCTCTAGCCTGGTAAAGTGTGTATAAGGGAGAGCAGTAAGTGTGGCTCTAGCCTGGTAAAGTGTGTATAAGGGAGAGCAGTAAGTGAGGCTCTAGCCTGGTAAAGTGTGTATAAGGGAGAGCGGTAAGTGTGGCTCTAGCCTGGTAAAGTGTGTATAAGGGAGAGCAGTAAGTGAGGCTCTAGCCTGGTAAACTCTATTTAAGGGAAAGCGGTAAGAGAGGCTCTAGCCTGGTAAAGTGTGTATAAGGGAAAGCGGTAAGTGTGGCTCTAGCCTGGTAAAGTCTGTATAAGGGAGAGCGGTAAGTGTGGCTCTAGCCTGGTAAAGTGTGTATAAGGGAGAGCAGTAAGTGAGGCTCTAGCCTGGTAAACTCTATTTAAGGGAAAGCGGTAAGAGAGGCTCTAGCCTGGTAAACTCTATTTAAGGGAAAGCAGTAAGTGAGGCTCTAGCCTGGTAAACTCTATTTAAGGGAGAGCAGTAAGTGAGGCTCTAGCCTGGTAAAGTCTGTATAAGGGAGAGTGGTAAGTGTGGCTCTAGCCTGGTAAAGTGTGTATAAGGGAGAGCGGTAAGTGTGGCTCTAGCCTGGTAAAGTGTGTATAAGGGAGAGCGGTAAGTGTGGCTCTAGCCTGGTAAAGTGTGTATAAGGGAGAGCAGTAAGTGAGGCTCTAGCCTGGTAAAGTGTGTATAAGGGAGAGCAGTAAGTGAGGCTCTAGCCTGGTAAACTCTATTTAAGGGAAAGCGGTAAGAGAGGCCCTGGTCGAGGGAGGGCCAGCTGGGATGTGGGCCGGATATGTTGCCGTAGATTATGCTCTATTTAAGGAATGTGGCGACTGCATTATTTATGAACTCCAGGAAATGAAGGAGCACAAACTCTCCCCCCGAATATCTCAGATAAATTGCCAGCCAGCCTTGGCACCAGAGAGACATTCACTGCATCTAATCAGCGTGTGCGTGTGCGTGTGCGTGTGCGTGTGCGTGTGTGTGTGTGTGTGTGTGCAAGTGTGTGTGTGTGTGTGTGTGTGTGCGTGTGCATGTGTTTTGCTGAAGTATGTCAGGTAGCACTATAATTCTATGAAGGCTTTCTGTCTCTAAAGGTTTAAAATAACCCCCCTCCACACACACACACACACACACACACACACACACACACACACACACACCCTTTTTAGTATCTCACCTCACTGAGAGACTGAGTGCTCGTTTTTACACTTTAACCGTATATCATAATCCCCTGTTTCATATGCCCCCCAAGCACCCACTGCCAGTCTCCCGGTTTGGGCTGCTATACTCTCTCCTAACGCCACGGTTTGGGCTGCTATACTCTCTCTCTCCTAACGCCACGGTTTGGGCTGCTATACTCTCTCTCTCTCTCCTAACGCCACGGTTTGGGCTGCTATACTCTCTCTCTCTCCTAACACCACGGTTTGGGCTGCTATACTCTCTCTCTCCTAACACCACGGTTTGGGCTTCTATACTCTCTCTCTCTCTCCTAACGCCACGGTTTGGGCTGCTATACTCTCTCTCTCCTAACGCCACAATTTGGGCTGCTATACTCCCTCTCTCTAACAGAAGCACTGGGTTGCTATACTCTCTCTCTCTCTCTCTCTCTCTCCTAACGCCACGGTTTGGGCTGCTATACTCTCTCTCTCTCTCTCTCTCTCTCCTAACGCCACGGTTTGGGCTGCTATACTCTCTCTCTCCTAACACCACGGTTTGGGCGGCTATACTCTCTCTCTCTCCTAACACCATGGTTTGGGCTGCTATACTCTCTCTCTCCTAACGCCACAATTTGGGCTGCTATACTCTTTCCTAACGCCATGGTTTGGGCTGCTATACTCTCTCTCTCTAACAGAAGCACTTGGCTGCTATACTCCCTCTCTCTAACAGAAGCACTGGGTTGCTATACTCTCTCTCTCTCTCTCCTAACGCCACGGTTTGGGCTGCTATACTCTCTCTCTCTCTCTCTCTCTCTCTAACAGAAGCACTGGGTTGCTATACTCTCTCTCTCTCTCTAACAGAAGCACTGGGCTGCTATACTCTCTCTCTCTCTCTCTCTCTCTAACAGAAGCACTGGGCTGCTATACTCTCAATTCAATTCAATTCAATAATGCTTTATTGGCATGATTGTACAAAAACAATATTGCCAAAGCAATTAAAAATAAAACAATTAACAATGACACATGACATAGGACTAATACACTGGAATAATAAAAATAAATAAAAAAGTAAATAATGAATAATAATGTATATAAATAATAAATAACCAAATCTACAGACAATCTAGATAAATTGTTGAACGACAACCACTAATAAGGACAGTAACAATAACAATTAACAATTAGGATAAAGGAGATGGTGCCTCACTGGTTGTCCCTCATTTTGTGACAGGAAGCCACGTAATTTGCAGCCAATTCCACACATTCGGTTTTCTCCCCGAGTATGTAGGGGAGCTTTTCGAGATTATTATATGTTGGGAATTTGGGTAACACTGTTCCAATTTTTGAAAAGAAATGTGTTCTAATTTCCTGGTATTTTGTGCATTCCATTAGGAAATGCAGCTCTGTCTCCACTGCCCCCTGATCGCAGTGGGAGCACAGCCTGTCCTCTCTGGGCAGCCAGGTCTGTCTGTGACGGCCGCTTTCTATGGCCAGGCTGTGCTCACTGAGTCTGTACATTGTCAATGCTTTTCTCAATTTGTTATCAGTCACCATAGTCAAATATTCTGCCAAGGTGTACTGTCTTTTTAGGGCCAAATAGCATTCAAGCTTGTGTTGATTTTTTGTGGTTTTGTTCCAATAAGTGATATAGTTTTCTTTTTCTTTCATCATAATTTGGTTTGGTCTAATTGTGTGAAATAATGCATCACTGTCCCGAGGCTGATTGGTGTTAGTAGTGTTAGTATCTGTGAGTGAACTCAGCCTCAGGACCACCAGCTTTCTATGTTCAGCTCTTGGCAGTGCAGGGCTTTGTAATGATATGATTTGGGGTTGCTCATTTTTATGTGTTTCCAGAATTTGATGGCTCTTTTTTGGATGTTTATTATTAGAGGATATTGGTCTAATTCTGCCCTGCATGCATTGTTTGGGGTTTTCCTCTGTATCTGGAGGATGCTTTTACAGAGTTCAGCATGCAGGGTCTCAATTGGATGTTTGTCCCATTTAACAAAATCAAAATGTGTAAGCGGACCCCACACCTCACTGCCATAAAGTGCAATTGGTTTGATCACCGATTCTAATATTTTGAGCCAGATCCTAAGTGGAACTGATTTTTAAGCCTAAATAAGTATAATTAGTTGTTGTTTCTATATTATTTTTTCCTAGGGTAAAGTTTTGAGTGATTTCCTGAGATCTGGACCTTTTCTGAAAAATTAATATTCTAGTTTTCTTTTGGTTAACTGTCAGGGCCCAGGTCTGACAGAAATGTTCTAACAGAGCCAGGTTCTGCTGTAATCCCTCTTTTGTGGGTGACAGCAGAACCAGGTCATCTGCGTACAGAAGACATTTGATTTCTGTGTCATGTAAAGTGAGACCAGGTGCTGCAGATCTCTCTCTCTCTCTAACAGAAGCACTGGGCTGCTATACTCTCTCTCTCTCTCTAACAGAAGCACTGGGGAGATACCTAATGGCGTTCAGGGCTTTTTTTATGCCTGAGGCTTTCATTTATTTAGGCGAGGGAGGGAGGGGGGGGGGGGGGGCGGATCTGAATTATAGATGAATGGTGCTGCAGGGGCATCAGTCTTTGTCCTGCCGTGTAGAACATGGACCCCTGAGCCAGTATTCACCCCCCACCCCCCTCCCTCTCCCAGACCCCTGAGCCAGTATTCACCCCCCACCCCCCTCCCTCCCCCAGACCCCTGAGCCAGTATTCACCCCCCCACCCCCTCCCTCCCCCAGACCCCTGAGCCAGTATTCACCCCCCACCCCCTCCCTCCCCCGGACCCCTGAGCCAGTATTCTCCCCCCACCCCCTCCCTCCCCCGGACCCCTGAGCCAGTATTCACCCCCCACCCCCTCCCTCCCCCAGACCCCTGAGCCAGTATTCACCCCCCACCCCCTCCCTCCCCCAGACCCCTGAGCCAGTATTCACCCCCCACCCCCTCCCTCCCCCGGACCCCTGAGCCAGTATTCTCCCCCCACCCCCTCCCTCCCCCAGACCCCTGAGCCAGTATTCTCCCCCCCACCCCCTCCCTCCCCCAGACCCCTGAGCCAGTATTCTCCCCCCACCCCCTCCCTCCCCCAGACCCCTGAGCCAGTATTCACCCCCCACCCCCCTCCCTCCCCCGGACCCCTGAGCCAGTATTCTCCCCCCATCCCCTCCCTCCCCCGGACCCCTGAGCCAGTATTCTCCCCCCACCCCCTCCCTCCCCCAGGGGTGACTGGCACAGCCTGATGGACGTCAAACATGGTGTAGAAATGTTGAGCCTGTATGCTTGTTTGAGCTGAACGCCGAGTTTCAACAAAGAATTTTATCTTTTTTTTTCCTCAGAGCCTTAGTGGCAAACTTTTCAGTGTGGTTCTGAGAGGAACTTTAAGTGCCCAAACAAAAAGATTAGATTTTTCCTTTTCCACTCAGACAGTAAGGGCAATATTAAGACACTAAATCGCTTCAGTATATATCCAGCTGTTTACATGGATAATATGTAGGGAAAAAAAATGCCTGTGATCACCAGAACAATCTTTAAATAATGGCCTCTCCTCTGGAACATGCTCATTAGTGTTGTTACTAACTCTTAACTTGCTCCAAACATGACAATGATGTGTCCTGTCTCCTGTTATTTACTCACTAACAAGGTGGCAACATCTTCATTTCTGTTGGACCATCTAATTATGACCCATTTCATAAAAAACTGCAAAACGCTGCAAAACAAAGATTGAGGAAATGTTGAGAAAATACCTGAATATTTATAGTCGGTCTTGGTGTCTGTTCTTTCTTGCTGGGAGAATACAGGCAGTGTGTCTCACTATCTTTATTATTAAAATGGTGATGTCGGATGTAAATAATGTACTTGTGAACAGTCAGCAACACATTTTGAGCAATACCTACTGTAGCGTTTTTTGGTTTATGTGCTTCATAATGGCACCTGGCAGCCGTGCTTGAGCAGTGAAATGTTTAGAGCTGTGTAGTAATAGGGAGGGCCCGGCGGAGGTTTCCCGTTGCCTTTTTTAGAGAGTATGGCAGTTTAAACCCCCCAACTCTTTCTGTCCTTCATATTAACAAAACTGCTTCAACAAGACAAATTTCTTTCTTTCAGAAAATATTGTTTATTTATTTTCTTTCGTAAACTTGTCATGAATAGGAAAAAGGCTTCAAGTCATTGCAAAGCGTTCCTGAAAACATGAAATGCATTGAAGAAGCAGAGCCTGCAGTAAAGAAGCAGAGCTTGCAGTAAAGAAGCAGAGCCTGCAGTAAAGAAGCAGAGCCTGCAGTAAAGAAGCAGAGCCCGCAGTAAAGAAGCAGAGACTGCAGTAAAGAATCAGAGACTGCAGTAAAGAAGCAGAGCCTGCAGTAAAGAATCAGAGACTGCAGTAAAGAAGCAGAGACTGCAGTAAAGAAGCAGAGCCTGCAGTAAAGAAGCAGAGCCTGCAGTAAAGAAGCAGAGCCCACAGTAAAGAAGCAGAGCCTGCAGTAAAGAAGCAGAGCCCACAGTAAAGAAGCAGAGCCTGCAGTAAAGAATCAGAGACTGCAGTAAAGAAGCAGAGACTGCAGTAAAGAAGCAGAGCCTGCAGTAAAGAAGCAGAGCCTGCAGTAAAGAATCAGAGACTGCAGTAAAGAAGCAGAGACTGCAGTAAAGAAGCAGAGCCTGCAGTAAAGAAGCAGAGCCCACAGTAAAGAAGCAGAGCCTGCAGTAAAGAAGCAGAGCCTGCAGTAAAGAAGCAGAGCCTGCAGTAAAGAAGCAGAGCCTGCAGTAAAGAAGCAGAGACTGCAGTAAAGAAGCAGAGCCTGCAGTAAAGAAGCAGAGCCTGCAGTAAAGAAGCAGAGCCCACAGTAAAGAAGCAGAGCCTGCAGTAAAGAAGCAGAGCCTGCAGTAAAGAAGCAGAGCCTGCAGTAAAGAAGCAGAGCCCACAGTAAAGAAGCAGAGCCTGCAGTAAAGAAGCAGAGCCTGCAGTAAAGAAGCAGAGCCCACAGTAAAGAAGCAGAGCCTGCAGTAAAGAAGCAGAGCTCACAGTAAAGAAGCAGAGCCTGCAGTAAAGAAGCAGAGACTGCAGTAAAGAAGCAGAGCCCGTGGCTGTTTGTGGGTTTTTCAGGGAGAGTGAAGGTGGAAACTAACCTGAGAGAAAAAGTCTGCATCATGTGATGTGCTAATCACCCCCCCCCCCCCCCCCCCAATCACAGGCCCTACAGCTCAGAGAAAAGCATTCATATTGTATTCATAATATCACCATTTTAAATCATGAAACCGATCCACACGCCAAATAAAAATGAAAATCTTCAGCATGAGCACATTTTGCAAACACGTTTGTCAGGTTATGAATATGCATAGCAGTCACCCCTGGCAACTTGTTCCTGCTTCTGCCATCTTTAGCTGTACTATAAATTTTCTTTTTTGTATTATGACTATCCCACGTGGACTTTTTCCTCTTATTTTGAGGGGTGGATGAAAAAAAGGAATTGACACTTGCCCTTGTGGTGGGAGGCAAGAGCAGTCTTGATTTAATGAAATCACACACACTCACACACACACACACACACACACACACACACACACACAGCGGAGAGGTATTAATTTTATATTTCTGAGGAGTGGCTCTGAAGCAAAACCCCCTATTTTGTAACGTTTCCTTCCCTGATTTAAAAGTATATCTGTGTGTGGTGCATGACTGCACACTATGAGAAGCAGGATCCACACGGCCCTGTAAAATGATTCTCTCGCCTCCTAATTTATTCATAGTCTCTTTCTCTAAAGCTGTTGGAATTTGGCAAGTACACATAAAAAGGGAAACAAAATGAGAGAAGTCAGTAAAATCAGTAAAAATGAGACGGAGAGACTCCCTGGAGAGACTCCCTGCTTAATTGTTTAATTAGCCTGATAATTTGTGTTATGTGACATTTGAGCTGAATGTATTGACCGGCTGGTTAGCCACTATGGCCGCGAGCACCACCAGTTACAGCTCTTCCTGTTTTCCGTCTGTCACCCATATTTTGCTTGTAACCGAACAAACCAAGCATGTACAATTTTATATGGATTTATAGACATTGATTAAGGGTTTATTGCGTTAATCTGCCAGCATGTTGTTTGCATGATATTAAATGCAAAACTTTAAAAATTACTCTAACCTGTGCATATATGGCCCAGACTCACAGTTCTCAAAACTTTGCTTGATTAATAAACGTAACAACTTTCAGAATCACCTGTGACCTGTGACCGTTGGCAGGCAGTTGATTTTGTCTCACAAAGTACCACTCTCTTTTATTCAAATCATATGAACAGTTTTCAGCTGAAGTGAGTAAAATAAATATAATTATTACAAAGTACACCTTTTGACTGTGCATGGAAATCGCATGATAAACTGAACAAACTTGAGGTGGAAACTCAGGCCAGCGCTGCCTATTTTAGTTTAATTTCCATGTCCTAAATGTCTAAATGAAACTGCAGGTTGTGAAATATATATTTAAGCACATGGGTCTGCCGTTTCTTCTAAGGCACATGTTACATTACATTCACTTGGCAGACGCTTTTATCAAAAGCGACTTACAATAAGTGCATACTGAAGGTTGTTTAAACCACTACAAACAGGTCAGATAAAGTACAGTTCTAACATAATGTAGCAGCTATCCAAAGACTTGAACAATTGAGTATTTCACACAGTAAACTATGGCTAAAGGCCAGTTTATAGTCCAGTGACAGAGTGTCGCTGCGACCGACGACGTGCCATGGTTTATACTTCGGGCGACTGTCGTCCTGTGGTCGCTGCGACGGTCGATGAAGATGTCGCTGAGACATAAAATAAATTAAACTTTGACCCTGTCGCTGCCTCTGTTGTTATGGTAACGGAGGCTTCACTCAAGCTGTCAACTTACTAGCTAGCACGTAGGCTAACTGTTAATGGACAGATTTTTTTGTTGGAAAACTTTGCATGCAGCCATAGGGTAGGCTTACCTACCCATAGCTTACCTACCTAGCAAGCGGGTGAATAGTATTATAAAGGACACTGTGATAGATACATGCTCCAGCTGCAGTGATTGGGTGAGATGGTCATTGCTGGGATAAATACAGGCTCCTGGAACAGTGATTGGGTGAGAGGGTCATTGTTGGGATAGATACAGGCTCCAGGAACAGTGATTGGGTGAGATGGTCATTGCTGGGATAAATACAGGCTCCTGGAACAGTGATTGGGTGAGAGGGTCATTGTTGGGATAGATACAGGCTCCTGGAACAGTGATTGGGTGAGAGGGTCATTGCTGGAATAGATACAGGCTCCTGGAACAGTGATTGGGTGAGAGGGTCATTGCTGGAATAGATACAGGCTCCTGGAACAGTGATTGAGTGAGAGGGTCATTGTTGGGATAGATACAGGCTCCTGGAACAGTGATTGGGTGAGAGGGTCATTGTTGGGATAGATACAGGCTCCTGGAACAGTGATTGGGTGAGAGGGTCATTGTTGGGATAGATACAGGCTCCTGGAACAGTGATTGGGTGAGAGGGTCATTGTTGGGATAGATACAGGCTCCAGGAACAGAGTTCCTGCTGTAGACTCAGTTCTTGGCATGATGATCACATCCACTCTTTATGGATGGGCAACATTCTAATATCTCCATAATTGCACATTGTCAAAATAGACTGAATTGTAATATTTTTGTACAAATGTCACCTCTCTCCTCAGGAGTCATGTGCGTTTAAATTCTTCCTCCCTTTGACTTTGGTAGAGAAGAAGGATTACATCCCGTTGCATCATTTCTGTTCCTTGAGGCTGTGTGTATGTTTTTTACAAACTTCCAGAAGCTTTGAGAATCAGAAGAGAACCAGGAAAGAGAATTTCATTATATATAGTGCTGTGTCTGTGCATTATTTAAACAGGCATGAAATGGCCACCCTGCAACTGATATGGCATCTATAATTTGGCTGTGGGTAAGACCCCCCCCCCCCTCCCCATGCCTCAATATAAATCACTTTGAGATCCATGAAGGGCGCTATATAAATTCTGTTTTATTTATTGATTTAGGGCCTGGAAAGTGGTGGGCGCTCAGTGTTTGAACAGTACAGAAGACGCAGGGAGGGGTATCAGAAACACACGCTCTGGAGTTCCCGTGTCACACAGACGTCTGTGTCTGTATGAAGTAAGGTTTCTCAAAGGCTCTCAGTCCCCTATTCTCTTTGATAACCCAGCTGTTCACATTTTTAAATAGGCTTAATTTATTTTTTATTGCATTTCTGTCTTGCACTCGCACATAAAATTAAGATTTAAACTTTAAAGCAGACCTGCTCTCCTGCATTCTTTGAGTTGTACAGTGTCTTTATAAATTATAAGTGTTTTACAAACCACATGTTGAAGACATTGAACTGTATAGTATGTGTTTAGGGCGTTTCAGCTTAGCACAGTGTAGAGAGATGGGGAAAGTGAGAGAGAGGGAGAGACGTGCGACAAAGGTTGCGCGGTCTGATTCACACCGCCAACGTGGCGGCTCTCAATGAGCATACGGACAGTGCTCTACAGGCCACGCCTCAGATACAGGCCACGCCTCAGAGACTCTCCCATATAGTGCGTCTACAGGCCACGCCTCAGATACAGGCCACGCCTCAGATACAGGCCACGCCTCAGAGACTCTCCCATATAGTGCTTCTATAAATCTGCAGTTTGAAGGTGTTGTTACATGTGTTTCTTTGATTGAAAACTCCAGAATCCAAAGTCTCCAAAACATGCAAGATTTGTCCTGATCACCTGATTTCTCCTGCAATACCTGCAGAATTAGCATCCCAGACAGTTAACAGCACTGAGAGGCTGCTGTTTGTAACAGACAGTAACAGCACTGAGAGGCTGCTGTTTGTAACAGACAGTAACAGCTATGAGAGGCTGCTATTTGAAACAGACAGTAACAGCCCTGAGAGGCTGCTGTTTGAAACAGACAGTAACAGCACTGAGAGGCTGCTGTTTGAAACAGACAGTAACAGCACTGAGAGGCTGCTGTTTGAAACAGACAGTAACAGCACTGAGAGACTGCTGTTTGAAACAGACAGTAACAGCGCTGAGAGGCTGCTGTTTGAAACAGACAGTAACAGCTATGAGAGGCTACTGTTTGTAACAGACAGTAACAGCTATGAGAGGCTGCTGTTTGTAACAGACAGTATACAGCACTGAGAGGCTGCTGTTTGAAACAGACAGTAACAGCACTGAGAGGCTGCTGTTTGTAACAGACAATAACAGCACTGAGAGACTGCTGTTTGTAACAGACAGTAACAGCACTGGGAGGCTGCTGTTTGAAACAAACAGTAACAGCGCTGAGATGCTGCTGTTTGAAACAGACAGTAACGGCGCTGAGAGGCTGCTGTTTGAAACAGACAGTAACAGCGCTGAGATGCTGCTGTTTGAAACAGACAGTAACGGCGCTGAGAGGCTGCTGTTTGAAACAGACAGTAACAGCACTGAGAGGCTGCTGTTTGAAACGGACAGTAACAGCACTGAGAGGCTGCTGTTTGAAACAGTTTGAAAACAGTTTTAAACAGCGTGTGGGGTCAGCGCTTTTTTTAAACAGTCATGCAGAGATCGCTGGAGTTTAAAACCGCACAGAAAAAGGATGCTGTGTACTCTCTCAATAGGATCTTTAAAAGGATGGTGTATACTACTCTCTCAATAGGATCTTTTTATCCTAGTAGGTAATTTGAACCTCTTTTGTACCATGATCTTCAAAAGCACATAGTAGTTGACTTATTTATTTGTACTGTAAGGTGATAGTTATAAAAACAGGCGTGATCACCAGCCCCAGAACATTCTAGCAGTCCCCTGAGTCGAGTCGAAGCAAACTGCTGTGGGCGGCTTTCAGGTTTGTGTCTTAAATATGGGATGTAAAACACAGAACGATGATGTAATTATCATTACTTTAGAAATTGATTGGGTACCTACGGCCTACCTGCAGTCACAGCTCCGCCTGAACAGATGCACAAACACAGTCACATTCACAAACGCTCATACACTCGTTCACACACATTAAACGTGAGTCAAGTGCAGGTTGAAAATTAAACTCTGACCCCACCACCCGCCACCCCTGTTCCCTCCGTCATGCTCTGTTGCCATGGTAACCCTGCTGGTTGTGAAGCCGCGTGTTGCCAGGCCCTACACATAGCGCTCTGCGGTCCGCTGGTCCCCTGGTTTCCATGGAAGCAGACGACCAGAAAACGAAGCTGGAATTGTAGCAGGCCAATCCCCACCGTTGGTTGGTTGTGCGGTTAACTGACGAGGGACCTGCGATCGCTCCAGGGGCCACATGTATAAACAATGCTGAGCAGAAAAATGCCCTCAGAAATACATCTGAATTTTCCATGCAGAAATTCAGATGTATAATATAACACCTGCTGTGAAAATCTGCGTACGCAATGTTTGGCGTCAGTGTGATATGGCAACACCGTGACCGAAAGGCAGAGGTAGAAAATGCTAATTGGGGTGGGAGGGGTTATGAGGGCGTAATGCAATGCAATGCTCCACATGGAAAAAGTGGGCGGTCACATTAAAACTCTGTGGGGGTAGCACTATCTATGTCTGTTGCGAGGGTTCAGTTCCCTTTTGGTTTATTTCTCCTCTATCCTCCCTTGCAGAGCGCCTGTTAAGTGTGATTGCTACACGTCACAAGTGTTCGTCCCAAGATAGCTGACTGGAGGGACGAGAGCAAGGGAAGGGAATGTGTTAAACTGGGTCTGAACGCAGCACCGTTTTCATCCAGAACCTGGTGATACAACTTGTCAGTGACTTTGAAATGCAAGTTTTGCCCTTGCAATTAGCAGTCTGTTATGATATTTCTTGATTTCTGTTATGATATTTCTTGATTTCTGTTATGATATTTCTCAGTCATGCAGACATGGGCGTGGCTGGGGGGATAGAGGTGGCGGTGGGGTCACAGGGTCATAGACAGAGGGGGGAAAAGAGATGCAGATTGACTATCGATTAGTTTATTTCTGGCGGTGTCCTGTCTGAAGGGTCTCATTTGAACGCTTCCTGTCTGTCAGACTCAGTCTCTGTCGGTCAGGGGGCATGAGCCGGGACAGAACCCAGGCACAAGGCTGTCTGGAGGGGTGACAGCGTGTCACTGGCTGCCATGGAAACCGATTAATGTTGTCACTCCTGGGGAGAGAGATTCAGATGACTGTGGCCAAATGCAAGGAATCAGCGGAATACTGTGGAGTTCATAAGCTGGCTAGAACGTAAAATAAGACATGGATATTTTTGTGGGTGGGGGCGGGGGGGGGGGTAGCTTACAAAAACCTGTTAGCACCAGTGCTCCATTAAGCTGGCACAAGAGTTGCACGAGAGCTATTGCAGTAGACAACCCTGAGTCCAGCTTTTAGCATAGCCCATAGATACAACAGTTCTGTTTACCTGTTACCTGCCGAAGAGGCAATCTTAAAATAGCCCCAGATTTTCACTCAATATTGTGCTCATTTAAACTCTCTGAGGTCATCAGATGGCAGGTGTTAGACTTTTCCCTCTCTTATACTTCTCCTCTTCTACTCTCTCTCCCTCTCCCTCTCTCTCTCTCTCTCTCTCTCTCTCTCTGTCCCTCTCCCTCTCTCTCTCCCTCACACTCGCCCTCGCACTCACACCAGGGGCTTGTTTGACCAGGAAATACCTGTTTTCCGTATAGTGTCCAGTGTGACCCCATGAGAAACCAGCAGAATGGCATCAGTTACTGTCCCTGTTGGGCACTGAATAGGTTCCACTGTGATGTGTTTGCGAGCGTGAAAAGTGTGTGTGGAACTGCAGAGAACTGGACCGCACACAGCACCGCCCACTGGACCACACACCGGACTGCACATTGGACCGCACACTGGACCACACACTGGACCGCACACAGCACCGCTCATTGGACCACACACTGGACCACACACTGGACTGCACATTGGACCGCACACTGGACCACACACTGGACCACACACTGGACCGCACACAGCACCGCTCATTGGACCACACACTGGACCACACACTGGACTGCACATTGGACCGCACACTGGACCACACACTGGACCGCACACAGCACCGCTCATTGGACCACACACTGGACCACACACTGGGCCACACACAGCACCGCACACAGCACCGCACATTGGACCACACACTGGACCGCACACAGCACCGCACATTGGACCGCACACACTTTATTTCTCCTTTATGTTACCAGATGAGTCTGATTGAGATCCATCTCTTTTTCAAGGGAGCCCTGGCCAAGAGAAGCAACAAGCAGTCAGATTATGGCGGCAGTGTAGTATAATGATTAAGGAACTGGACTTGTAACCGAAAGGTTGCAGGTTCGATTCCCAGGTAGGACACTGCCGTTGCACCCTTGAGCAAGGTACTTAACCTGAATCGCTTCAGTATATATCCAGCTGTATAAATGGATAAATGTAATAAGAAGTTGTGTAAGTCGCTCTGGATAAGAGCTGCTAAATGCCAATAATATATTACAACATAAAACACCACAAATTATACAGTACACAAAAAATACAACTACACATTTCAGTTTTAGAATCTCCAACTTCCTCTTAAAATCATCCAAAGGGATTATGAACACACTGGACCATACAGGAGCGCACGTTGGACCACACTGGAGCGCACACAGTTGCTCCTTACAGCATTGAAGCTCTTTTTCAGGCATACACATTCCAGCTGGCAAGGGAACTGGAATATCTCCCTGATCATTGCATGTCATAGTGGTGAAAGCTTTTTTATCTCTTAGAATAGAAAGCCTCTTTGAAAAGTGATATATAAAAATGTGTTTATTTGACGCCATGCCAACTTTTATCTGGGAGAAGCTGTGCTGTGGATGAATGCAGCGTGGGCCTTGTTACTTTGGCAAATACTGAGTTTTAAAAAATGTTTATTTCTTTGGAAAGTTTATTCTTGGCAATGTATCCATCGGAAAGTCAAAAGTATGGATCTGGAGACTGTTGTGAAATCTTTAGAGCCAAAAATTGCATGAGCATCAGGACCCCAGATACCATTTCCTAATTGGAATTCAGTCCTGATATCCAGCATCACAGGAAGCCCATTTGCTAACAGCTGTGACAAAAGAGTGATATGGGAAGAACCAGAGAGGATGAGATAACAGGTTAGAGCTGCTGTTTCATACATGAACATGTTCTATAGATGCAGGTCACCATATGAAAATATAAACATACAATAGTGACCCATGAGAAAGAAAGAAAGAAATGGAGGCTTATCTGTTAAATTTATCAGGATCCTGAATCAATTTTTCCATTATTTTACCGCTTCATTGAGTAAACGTGAAGGACATCTATCAGTGTCAGTGTCATTTCTGCTTAATGCTACAGTATTGCTCCACTTCCCATTCAATTATTTTTTCATCATTACATTTTGATTATAACAGACAAAACAGCGATTGGTTTCTACTTGGAACCAGAGGCTGCAGCTTAAATGATTTCATGTGAAATGCATGTGCAATGTGGTCACTGCTGTAATTAAGATAACTTATTAGTGCCACTGGGTAATTGTTTAATTGTTAATCATGCATAGTAATCGATAGCAGATCGTTCTATGCATATGCCTAATACAGAAACAACATTAATTAATTCATAATGAATACAGTATAGCTAATTCAAGCTGCCCTGCCCTGTTCTGATTGGCTTTGTGAAGCCTGGGGATTGTTATAGCACTGATTTATGTACTGTGATCAGGACCATTTATCTTCCTGTTACGTGGAAGTACCGTAGTCCTGGCTGTGTGTCCATACACTAATGAACCATGATTTATATGTTCGATGTTAACATGCTTCATGTATAAAAACTTTATTACCATAGTATAACGGTCATAATTCATTCATAAGCATGTTAGTCTGAGGATTAGCCATAGCCAGTGGCATTATGTATTTCTTAAATAGCACATCTTTCAGGCCTTGTGTGTGCTTTGCCTGGTCTGGGAAGGTACGTCTGGTGTAAAGCGTGGCATAAATATAGCATGGTATATAGCGTCCTTACCCAGGCTGTGCTGCTGGAGCGTGGCATATATAGCGTCCTTACCCAGGCTGTGCTGCTGGAGCATGGCGTATATAGCGTGGTATATAGCATCCTTACCCAGGCTGTGCTGCTGGAGCGTGGCGTATATAGCGTGGTATATAGCGTCCTTACCCAGGCTGTTCTGCTGGAGCCAGTTTGTGTGAGTTTGGTTTCTGTGAATTCCCGCAGGCCCCACACAGTCTCTCTCTCTCTATCCACAGTCTCTCTCTCTCTATCCACAGTCTTTCTCTCTCTCTATCCACAGTCTCTCTCTCTATCCACAGTCTCTCTCACTATCCACAGTCTCTCTCTCTCTATCCACAGTCTCTCTCTCTCTATCCACAGTCTCTCTCTCTCTCTATCCACAGTCTCTCTCTCTCTCTCTATCCACAGTCTCTATCTCTCTCTATCCACAGTCTCTCTCTCTCTATCCACAGTCTCTCTCTCTCTATCCACAGTCTCTCTCTCTCTATCCACAGTCTCTCTCTCTCTCTTCACTCTATCCCTCTGACTCACTGATCATGATAAAATAAACAAAAACAGGAAAGCCACAGAACATTTATTTTAGTTTTATGTTTTCCTAAACCGACTGATTGCAGTTTTTTTCTGTTGTGAAGTTGTACTTTGTTGTGTTTTAAGTTGTTACTTAAACGCTCTCAGTGTTTGTGCTGCCTGACCCATCGCCTACCAATCGCTTTCAGTGTTTGTGCTGTTACAATGAGCAGGGATCCGTCTCGTGAAGTGCGGAGTCAGCATTAGAATGTGGCCTCCTGGGTATTGAGCTAATTAGCCCTTTACAACAAGCTTTGAGTTTTACTGTTTCTTGAGGGGAATGTTTGTCGGAATGCTTCTCCAAAGGGTGACGCTGTATCTGTATGTTACTGCGGGTCACCGCCCTGCAGTGGACTGTGAAATAAGGTTGTAGAGAAGTGCATGCATGGTGAGCCCAATGAGGTATAATTGTAAAAATAATCTGTGGTTATTTACCGGCGATGAAGAGAGTCAGGATGATTGCTTTGTTCTGAAGGGTTTCAATCTTAGAGGTTAGCCTCCCACTGTCTCCAGCACGGCGATCAGTGATTGGCTGCTGATCTGGGGGAAAAAAGGCCAATTATCTGGCTGTGACTTCCTATTAGGCTAACGAGGGGCACTAATTGCCACTCAACTGCAGATTGCAAAATGGAAACCTTTTGCCAAATTTAAATGGGTAATTTAAACAGGAGAGTGAGCGACGCAAGTCTTGTGAATTCAGGGAGCTTTTCTCTCAGGCACGACGAATTGATTGCGGATTCATCTCAGCGGGATTTTCTGGGGCTGGCTCTAATTTACGGGCAGCTATGGACTGAGGTTTGCGTCCTACTTTGTGCAGGAGAAAAATGGACTTGGTTCAGAGAACAAGAGTTCTTCTTACAGAAGTCTGTCCTGAGCAATGTGTGATACCAAACTTGTTTCAGGTTGCATATCTGTTTTTTGTGTTCTCACCAACACCTGTTCAGGTAGATGTGAAGGAAGGAAGCAGCGTCTCCATCTGATTCCTGTCCTCCCTTAAAATAGATCTCCTTTGTCGGTATTATCAGTGGTCTGTGTGTGGAACCGTCTGTGTGGCTTGTGGCTGTGTTGCTTGTAGCTGTGCGGCTTGTGGCTGTGTTGCTTGTAGCTGTGCGGCTTGTGGCTGTGTTGCTTGTAGCTGTGCGGCTTGTGGCTGTGTTGCTTGTAGCTGTGTGGCTTGTGGCTGTGTTGCTTGTAGCTGTGTGGCTTGTGGCTGTGTTGCTTGTAGCTGTGCGGCTTGTGGCTTTGTGGAACCGTTTCCAGTGGCTTGTTAATGGAGCCCTGGCTGATTACTTTTCAGTTACATTTTATAGGAAAGAGCAGTGCACAGAAACCTGGGCAATTTATTCTTGTTTTTATTATAATAAAACAGTGGCACTTTCCTTTTCTTCATAAATGCATGAAATTTTACCTGGAAATTGGCCATTGCCGGGGAAAGCATGTGTCAGTCATTCTATTGGTGCCTTCTCATGGCGAGATGATGAAATAGATTTAAATGTGATGGGAGAAATAGATTTAAATGTGATGGGAGAAATAGATTTAAATGTGATGGGCGATTTTCACCATTGTTTAAGTGGCTTATTTCTTGCAGAAGCTCCTTGATTCTGATTGGCTCTGATAAAACATTGTATGCTCTCATGCTGTATAAAAGGATCACGGGAGTTCCGCAGTAATGAGGGCTTTGCGTGGCAACAGAAAAAATCCCATAGTTTTAATGAGGTGAGGAGGTTGCGCAATGTCAGGCAAGCGTCACTGTCTCATAGCAACCACTCTGAGGGGGGGGGGAGGGGGGGGGGGGGGGGGGGGGTGGGCATTAAGTGATAATTCACAAGTACAGGGAGTGAGACTTGGTAGCTTTGCCGATATGTTACTAGAATGCCAGCTCCAGATTTAACACTCAGTCATTCTGGCTCAGTCCATGTTTCCTAATGAGGAATATTAGGGAAATTCTAGCAGGTCAGACTGAATTTCTATCTGTGATTAATGAGACAGTTTAACATTAGTGTTTACCTTTTCCCCAGTCCTGTCCAGGTCCTGTGGGGAGTGAAAGGGGGGAGGGAGGGGGCAGGTGGTGCTTGGCAGCGACATGTCCCTGGCGGAATTTTAATATTGAGGAAACTGCGTGACCCAAAAGCCCCTTCATAGAGATACTGGTTGGCCCCCTGTGTCCTCTGCTGAGGTATCTGTTAATGCTCTTTTTTATAGTGTATGGATACACTCTATGGTCTGGTATCTGTTAAAGCACTGTTCTAGTGCGTGGATACACTCTATGGTCTGGTATCTGTTAAAGCACTGTTCTAGTGCATGGATACACTCTATGGTCTGGTATCTGTTAAAGCACTGTTCTAGTGCATGGATACACTCTATGGTCTGGTATCTGTTAAGGCTTTGTTCTAGTGCATGGATACACTCTATGGTCTGGTATCTGTTAAGGCTTTGTTCTAGTGCATGGATACACTCTATGGTCTGGTATCTGTTAAGGCTCTGTTCTAGTGCATGGATACACTCTATGGTCTGGTATCTGTTAAGGCTCTGTTCTAGTGCATGGATGGGCCCCACAGTCTGGTATTGAATGTGGACTGTGCCAGTGCTGACTCTGACTATGGCTGGCATCCCAGCAGGGCGAAGAAGCACTTGGCTGTAGCATCACTCTGATTGATAGGGCACTGCATAAATGTCTGTGTGAGCCTGAGAGGCAGTGTGTGTGTGTGTGTGTGTGTGTGTGTGTGTGTGTGTGTGTGTGTGTGTGTGTGTGTGTGTGTGTGTGTGTGTGTGTGTGTGTGTGAGCCTGAGAGGCAGTGTGTGTGTATGTGTATGTGTATGTGTGTGTGAACGTGAGAAGCAGTGTGTGTGTGTGTGTGTGTGTGAGCCTGAGAGGCAGTGTGTGTGTGTGTGTGTGTGTGTGTGTGTGAGCCTGAGAGGCAGTGTGTGTGTATGTGTATGTGTGTGTGTGTGTGTGTGTGTGTGTGTGTGTGTGTGTATGTGTGTGTGTGTGTGTGTGTGTGTGTGTGTGTGTGTGTGTGTGTGTGTGTGTGTGTGTATGTGTGTGAGCCTGAGAGGCAGTGTGTGTGTGTGTGTGAGCGTGAGAAGCAGCGGTTAGCATGACATGCTTCAGAGGAGAGCACCTGTGTGTCTGTGCTCTCCTGAATCCATGAAGGAGGTGCATTTAGTTTAGTTTTGCAGTGTCTGCATTATTGGACATTCCAAACGGAGGAAAAAGCATGAGAAATATCCTCCTCATCATCAGTCACTGTCACGAGAGGGGAGAGGTGGCTATAAAATATCAGATGGAAAATTCAGTTTAGAAAATATGAATAAAGAAATTAATTTCAAAGATGAAACTTGGGGAGTGTGTTAGTGTGGTTCTGTATTATTATTATTATTATTATTATTATTATTATTAATAATAATAATAATAATAATAATAATAATAATAATAATAATAATAATAATAATAATAATAATAATAATAGTATTATCAATCATCATCCAGATATAGTGCTGGGAGGGACTTTGTAAACCTGTAGGGGGTATCTACTATCTACCAATAATAAATGTCAATAAATAATTTGTGTTAATCAATAAAATGACTTTGCGCTCCATAACTAACACACTGCATGCTAAAATCATTGAGTCACTGGACACACACAACTAAACAGCCCTTGCAGCCGAGCACAGAGCTCACACAATGTTCTAAGGTGGGGGTGCTGCATGTGTGGCGACCATTTTCTGCTATACACTGAAACAAAGAATAGGGTTGGGTTGGGCTGAGTCCTTGGGCATAAACAAACAGGAAACTTCAAAACGTTCATCTGACTAAAAAAAAAAAAAAAAAAGTGTGTTCCAGAACATGGAGCCCAATTCTGATATGTGGAGACTGATGAGATCTACGCTCACCCCTGAAAAAGCTAAATAACAGTCATTCAATCTTTGCCTCGTGATGTATCTGCAGTGGGTACGTGACGTGCATACTGTACTGTATGTACCAATGACTGACTGAGTTTCATCTCCGTTATCCTCCGGTCCTGCACTTTCTCTACCTCGCAGAATTGTGCAGCATTTGCCCATGATGTCCCACAGGTTATTTTAATCTGTGGAAAACTGTATTTCTTTCTCAGAGTCTGCGAGCAGGGCACATTGTGTGCAGAGCATCAGTCTGAAAAAGTGCTGATTTTCTGATTCTTTTTTGTAAGCTTTATTGTGTTCTGTGTTCAACATTCTGCTACAACACTCAGCAAAAAAAAGGACTTCTAAGTTAAAACCATTTTCTTTTTAATGATTGAATAGATTTTTACCAAACTGAACTCTTGTTTTGTGAAGTAAGAGAATTTAAACGACAAGAAGAAACTGCCAATGGATATGGGTTATTTAGATAAAAGTATGCTAGTTAATCAAGCAAGAGAAAGGGAAGTAGAGACCTTTTGATTTGTTTAAAAGTAAAATGCCAGTCTCCTCTATTTGAAGCTCACACACCACCACTGATGCGTATTAAATGTGCACGGTTGGTTAATCCTGTTTCAGGAGGTCAGATCAAAGACAAGTTAGAAGATGTGTCACTTTTTCACTCGTTTGGGACGGTTGTGTTTGTGGATCCCTTCCCTGCTCAAACCTCACTTTCCTGTTTTTGGCTGATTGGTTGTCAGCCCTCTGGTTGCTGGTTGATTGGTCAGTTTGCTGGCAGCCGGCTGATTGGTTGTCAGCCCTCTGGCTGCTGGCTGATTGGTTGTCAGTCCTCTAGCTGCTGGCTGATTGGTTGTCAGTCCTCTAGCTGCTGGCTGATTGGTTGTCAGTCCTCTAGCTGCTGACTGATTGGTTGTCAGTCCTCTGGCTGCTGGCTGATTGGTTGTCAGTCCTCTAGCTGCTGGCTGATTGGTTGTCAGCCCTCTGCCTGCTGGTTGATTGGTTGTCAGTCCTCTGCCTGCTGGTTGATTGGTCAGTTTTCTGGCAGCCGGCTGATTGCTTGGCCACTGTGCAAGTTCCAGGTTAATGAGACCACAGCAGGCTCACTGCTTACCTACCTCTGCCTGTTCCTTCAAAACAACAAGTGCATCAGTCTCCTCGCATCAGCTGGGATAACAGAGGGACATAGTTGGGTCATATTCTCAGTTTTAAAAAGAAAACTTGGGCTCATCTTTAAATGAGAAGACTGAGGAAACTAAAACAAAAGCAGCACACATTCCTTAAAATAGTTTTGAAATTGATCTAGTGGGAACAATATCAAAAATACTGCTTTCTGTGACGGTCTGTGGTATTGTAGTCATGAGCAGTTTGTCTGCTCTGTTAGATGAACTAATTTCTTTTGCTTTTCAGTCCCTGAATAAGCAGAATAAAAAGCATTTACTCCCACAGCCACTTACAAATCTCAACGACTGGCAAAGGCCACCAACATGGCAGAGAAGTGAGGATTAAGTGTGAATCCAGCAGTTTGAACAGTGAATCAGTGAATCAGTGAATCAGTGAATCAGTGAATCAGTGAATCAGTGAATGCCCTCTGAATACTGAACACAAGTGGTACTGCGTGCTAAACCCCTTACTTAACCTACATTATGAATATATTTTATTTGACTTAATTTAACTATTTAGAATGACAAGCATGAATAAAATGGTCAGATTTTTTATACAAACTTTGTCAGTTGATCACTCGTTTAGTGTGACGAAGAGGGAAACATTACTACATTTTTTCTCCTAGTACAATATTGAATTTATTGTGAATATGAAAGTTAGAACTTTAATATTTAAGATTGATCAGATATTATAACGATACATGAAATCTAACAATCATTTATCACCAGATAAAAAATTACCAACAAGCTAAAAACAACATATTTAAAAGTTACATTATTTTAGCTATCAAAAATCTAACTGGCCTCATTGTGGTCGATGAGAGGCTATCACTGATATGGCAATGTTGGTCTGTGGAAGCTAAAATAAACTATTTGCGGCAGATATTATCTTTAATCTGATAAGAGTATTTGCTGCCATTACGTGTCTGTTTTTGCTTACAAATGAGATGATTTAGGGAAGTTAGCGTTTGATCATGTAGCATTTGATATACAGTATATATGTAAATTTTATGTAAAATATTTGTAAAATATTTTATAGCAGTACAAAATACTTGATACCTCTTTAGTGTGTGACCGTGTCGGGAATTAGCAGGGATGGAGATGAAGATTGCGTATAGACGTGTTTGGGATGGTTGGATCTGGTTTTCAACACCATTCTAAGTTGGGAATTTATTTTTTTAATAGAGAGAGAGGAGTGAAAAAGTCCAATGTTAGCTAGCTATTAAACATTAGCTATCACTGATAGCCAACTTTTTTTTTTTTTACATTTAACTTAATATTGCTCCCCAATCCAGCTCCCTGTTTATAACATAATGTTAGCTTGCTAATATGAAACTTAATTTACTGTTGGGACATCAATTTTATTCAGCACCTGTTGCAGTGTTGCTAAATAATGCTACGCTAACCATATCACCAAGCTAGGTAGCTAGCTAATGTTCCTGCTTTCCATGTCCATGTGTGTGAGTGAGAGCAATCATTAAGCATATGGGAGAATGCCAATGTTTAAATGTTTACTGGCGAGAAAACAATTCTTCATAAATCAAACAATTGATTTTTACTATTGTAGGTGGACATAAGACGGATTTTAAGATAAACACAGTCACGGGAGGCCAGTCACCACCCTTGTAGACGTCCTTCATTGGTGTACCTAATTGGTTCGGTTCTGTAAAACCAGACCTTTCTCCTCTACCTGTACCCACCTTCCTGTGATGGTTCTGAGGCAAAGATGTGAGACTTTTTCAGAACTTTTGCAAGAGTAAATTTTCACTGAGAACAAAGAGAGGGGGGGGAAGGGGAGCAGAGGGGTGGGGTGGGGGAGGACAGAGAAAGCGGGAGCTGTGTTAGACTGCTTAATTGGGAGGAGCTGGCATGTTTCAGCTGACAAAGATAAGCGTGACCATGGAAACGGGCCTGTTCGAGCCCTGCAGTCGGTTTCTGGAGACCGAAACAACAAAAAAAGTTTAATTTAACCTCGGAATGAACACTGGAGAGATTCTGATATTCTTTCTCACTGAAAGCATGAGGTGGTGACCCTGCATTGATATGGTTCTGGCTGCTTTTACGGTCTTATCCTGCATTGATATGGTTCTGACTGCTTTACGGTCTTATCCTGCATTGATATGGTTCTGGCTGCTTTACGGTCTTATCCTGCATTGATATGGTTCTGGCTGCTTTACAGTCTTATCCTTCATTGATATGGTTCTGGCTGCTTTACGGTCTTATCCTGCATTGATATGGTTCTGGCTGCTTTACGGTCTTATCCTGCATTGATATGGTTCTGGCTGCTTTACGGTCTTATCCTGCATTGATATGGTTCTGGCTGCTTTACGGTCTTATCCTGCATTGATATGGTTCTGGCTGCTTTACGGTCTTATCCTGCATTGATATGGTTCTGGCTGCTGTACGGTCTTATCCTGCATTGATATGGTTCTGGCTGCTTACGGTCTTATCCTGCATTGATATGGTTCTGGCTGCTGTACGGTCTTATCCTGCATTGATATGGTTCTGGCTGCTGTACGGTCTTAACCTGCATTGATATGGTTCTGGCTGCTTTACGGTCTTATCCTCAACCACAAACTCCTGATCTCCACACTCGCTGAGATGGGCATTTCTGGAACTGCCCGCTCTTGGTTTGTATTGTATCTCACTGATAGATCCTACCAAGTCTCCTGGAAGGGTTCCCTCTCTGCTCCCCGTCCCCTGTCTACAGGAGTCCCGCAGGGATCTGTATTGGGTCCTCTGCTGTTCTCTATGTATACTAAGTCTCTTGGCTCAGTAATTCATTCACATGGCTTCTCATACCATAGCTATGCTGATGATACTCAACTCTTCCTCTCTTTCCCTCCCTCTACCCCACAGGTTAAGGAGAGGATATCTGCTTGTCTGACTGACATCTCTGAGTGGATGGCTACCCATCACCTGAAGCTCAACCTTGACAAGACAGAGCTCCTCTTCATGCCGTACAAGACCTCCCCACTACATGACCTCTCCATCACCGTTGACGGGACCGTGGTGGATGCCTCCCGCAAGGAACCTGGGGGTGGTCCTGGACGACCGGCTGGACTTCAAAGAGCACATCAGGGCGACGGCTCGGTCCTGCAGGTTCCTCCTGTACAACATCAGGAGGATTTGACCGTACCTGACCACCTACTCCACCCAGCTTCTTGTCCAGACCATGGTCACCTCATGCCTGGACTACTGCAACTCCCTGCTCGCAAGCCTACCAGCCTGCACCATTCTGCCTCTTCAAATGATCCAGAATGCAGCTGCCCGGCTTGTGTTCAACCTCCCGAAATCTTCCCATGTAACCCCCCTGCTGAGGTCACTCCACTGGCTGCCAGTTGCAGCCAGGATCAGGTTCAAAGTTCTGACCCTGGCCTACACTGCAGCCAATAGGACAGGCCCCGCCTACCTGCAGGACTTAATCCAGAACTATGTTCCTGCTCGACCACTTCGCTCTTCTACAGCAGGGCGACTGGCACTTCCCCCCCTCCGTGTCAAAGGCTCTCGCTTGTCCCAACTGCGGAGTTTTTCCACCTTAGCTCCTCAGTGGTGGAATTAACTTCCCATTCCCCTACGTTCTACTCCAACCCTGCCTGCATTCCGTCAAGGCCTGAAGACACACCTCTTCAGACTCCACCTTGACTGATATTCTAACCTAGGAATATCAGTTCCCTGTGTTTACTAGTTCCCTGTGTTTTCCTGTCTGTATATTATAGTTTATAATAGCATCTAGAATAGAAGTGTAGTATTGCTGATTTACCCACAGCTTACTGTGAACTACAGTCAACGTTCATTACTAGGGATAGCTGCTACATTATGGGAAGGATGTGCTTTGTCTTGTCTGTTCTGTAGTGATCTTGATGACGTCTCTGTATGCACTTATTGTACGTCGCTTTGGATAAAAGCGTCTTCTAAATGAATGTAATGTAATGTAATGTTATCCTGCATTGATATGGTTCTGGCTGCTGTACGGTCTTATCCTGCATTGATATGGTTCTGGTTGCTTTATGGTCTTGGTTCTGGTTGCTTTACGGTCTTGGTTCTGGTTGCTTTACGGTCTTATTCTCAGACACACCGTGATGTCTATCTGTAAAAAGACAACAAGGTTTTTATTCCCACCGATCGGCTCTGCACTGGAGTGCGATGGGCTTTGTTTACTACTTTACTAAGAATAATAAGTAGGGTTTAAACTTGTTCATTTGTAGGCGAGTGAAACTGGACCGAGCTCATTTAATCAGCAGCCCAGCGCAGAAAGGCTTTAATTGGTTTGGGGAAGCTAAGGGAGTGTTTTTAATTGGTTTGGGGAAGCTAAGGGAGTGTTTTCATGCAGTCGAGAAGGTCAAGGTGGCCAAACGGAAATCTCACACACTGCTGCAAAGGAAGAGGAACTGACCTCACAACCTTGGTTTCCTGTCTAGGGAAGAGGGTTCTGTCAAGCTTTGTTAACCTCTCATCTTTGGCCTCATCATTTTCCTGGTGGAACCCAATTAATTCATCAATTATTGTTTATTATTTTTAATTTTTTTTGTACAAATTTGTATTACAGTGCAATAGATATACAACCCCAATTCCAAAAAAGTTGGGACAGTATGTAAAATGAACATAAAAGCAGAAAGCAGTGATTTGTAATTTTTCTTTTACATATATTTAATTGAAAACAGTACAAAGAAAATATATTTCATGTTTTACCTTATCAACTTTATTGATTTTTGTAAATATACGCTATTTCCCGAATTTGATGCCTGCAACACGTTCCAAAAAAGTTGGGACAGGGCCAAAAAAAAAGACTGGGAAGTTAAAAAAAAACACCTATTTGGAATGTTCCACAGGTAAACAGGTGATGCTATCATTACTGGGTATAAAAGGATATCAAAATATTTTATTTTCAGCGATACTATAACCTCTCTGCATTTGAATGGATCTCTATGGGAATTGGGGGGTGGGACTAGATTAAGCTGTAAATTACACAGGAATAGTATGGAATCCATGGTTGGCTGAGTGGCTGTAAGTACTCAAGGGTCTGAGGTATCGAACAAGCCTCAAACCGTCACTCTGCTGCCAGATATGCAGTAGATATGGATGGATCACTTGGAGGGTTGTTTCTCCTGTCTTATTTTTCCATAGAGTTCAATAGGAAAATGAGTCAGGAGAAACAACACTTAAAGTGATCCATCCATATCTACTGCATATCTGGCAGCAGAGTGATGGTTTGGGGCTCATTTGATACCTCAGACACTTGATGACTTACAGCCATTTAGCCAACCATGTGTTCCATACTATTCCCGTGTAATGTACAGCTTAATCTAGTCCCACCCCCCAATTCCCATAGAGATCCATTCAAATGCAGAGAGGTTATAGTATTTCTTCTAAGAGTACCTGAAAATAAGATATCAAGAGTCTTTTGATATCCTTTTATACCCAGTCATGATAGCATCACCTGTTTACCTGTAGAATGGCAAACAGGTGTTTTTTTGAGCTTCCCAGTCTTTTTTTTTTTTGCCCCTGTCCCAACTTTTTTGGAACGTGTTGCAGGCGTCAAATTCAGAATTAGCATATATTTAAAAAAATCAATAATGTTGATAAGGGAAAACATTAAATATATTTCCTTTGTACTTTTTTCAATTAAATATATGTGAAAGAGAATTTACAAATCACTGCTTTCTGCTTTTATGTGCATTTTACATACTGTCCCAACTTTTTTGGAATTGGGGTTGTAGATTCTCATATGGTGGTGCTTAGTAAGATATAACAATGGATGAACTGACGGAGAAAGTTAGGGTTAGGGTTAGGGGAACCAGAATGTGAGAAATCTTCATCAGTTTCATCATTACAACGGGACCAATTAAATTTAAAGGAACAGTTGTGGCATTTTCTAAAGTTTTGGGTTAATTAAGTTTAAATCTTAGCTGTATAGAATGCCCCCCCAAAAAAAGCACAGGTTGAAAGTATTGGTGTACAGTGCATTGTGTAGTTATTGTGCTACTAATGGCTACTAATGCAGCATTGGTGTACAGTGCATTTTGCAGTTATTGTGCTACTAATGCAGCAACATATTTCAAAAAGTATTGCTTGGGAACACGGGCACCAGGATCACACCTAACTAATTTATCTACAGCTGATTAATTGTGTTAAAAACGTACCTGGGCAATACTGAGGTGGTTATTGCTTTATGTATGAGGTGGTTATTGCTTTATGTAGGTTACACAGCGTCCTTTGCAGAAACAAGCAATTACCCCCCCCCCCCCCCCCCCCACGCTTTTTATTATAAACTAGTACTTGTCACCAGTAAGAGTTCGTAATGAGGGACATTGGAATGTTAAATTAGCTTTTGCCAGAAGCTTTTAACGAGCGTCTTTAATGAGCGTCTCTCTTTCTCTCTCATTTTTGGCCCTTTAGCAAAGTACATTTTCGCATTACTTGGTTGATATGGAGCCCAGCAAACAGAATGGATTGCTGCATTGCAGTTCAATGGGACGTAGTTTAGCATGGCGTGCGAACAGGGTAACTGTGGGTCAGCCCCACCACTGCAATGCATTACACCATTGGTTTAGCAGGTATCCTAGCAACTTGCTTTTACTTGCAGTGCCTCAGTAAGATTCAAGCTCTCACCCTCCAGGTCCTGGGGCCAGGCTTTTAATCTAAGCGCTATCATACAGAGGATGGAGGTGGAATGTACTGAGAGTTCATGAGCATAAAAAAACACGTCACGCAAAAATGTTTAATCGTGGGCTTCCAAGTGTAAAAATGTAATGTCTGGGCCATGTCATTCACTGAATATGACCAGGAGTTCATGACAGAAATAACACAGGCAAATTCCATTTCAATTCAGGAAATCAATTAAAATTTAATTAATTACTTGAAATGTCTGCATAGACATTATCACCATGGGCCCTATCTTACACCCGGCGCAAAGCGGCGCTAACGCAAACGCAAGTGTCTTTGTTATCTTACACCCGGCGCTAGGTCCATAATAACGCCTAACGCTTACGCCGTTTAACTAGCATTGCGCCATTAACTAGTCTTGCGCCATCATTAGTGAACTGGGCGTGTTGGTCTTAAGATGAGGAGTGGCCAGGATTCTTTTTGGCGTATTGCTATCTTGAGCCAGCAGAAAGCGCTTGTGCTAGAACCACCACAAACCTGGTCTAAAGTCATGTCGCAGTTGTTTACATGCTATTTTAACGGCGCATATAAGTGCGTCTACATAGGCGTGTGCACAACGCGCATACCCTCCTGTCTGTTACACACAGGGGCGTGCACAGGCATGACTAAAATATCTAGATCACAATGTGAAATATTATTATTGTGTAGGCTATATCAAAAATGCATAATAATAAAAGGTTCCATAGGTCCACATACCTTTCCCTCAGCGAAGGGAAACAATGCCACATTACATTGCTCTCAGCCCACTCCATCAACATCCAGGCGATGTGCGATGGTACGGGACAATGGCTATCCATTAAAAAGGAGCTGATAACACCTATAGCTATCAAGCCTAATGCGCGAATTGTCTTTGCACCTAATGCGTGAATTGTCATTGAATGGAAAACTCGCGCACGGCAATAGACGGACATTTAAGTTCTGAAAATGCGCTTCAGATGTAATTACAATACAGCTCTGTTTATCTATGAATACAGCCTGTAAGTAAATAGAATGGTTTGTGACTGAAAAAAGTTCAAAACCTTGTCCAGTGAATATTGCATTTATTGTTTTTCAAATAGCCTAGGCTACAGCGGATTCGCTGTAGGTTTTTTTCGATAGCCTATGGTTAAAAAACGGAGATGTCACCATGTTAACTAAATTGTAACCTTAGCTATTCTTCGTCCTTCATATTTTTTTAAATTACAGTGACCAGGTTTCCATACTCTCACCGTTTAAAACCCAGCTGATTTCACCCGTTATTCCTTAACTGAGCAAAACGATTTTAAAGAGAACTAAGCGTCTAATTAGAAACTAAAACAAATTTGCAGCACGTTACACAATTAATTCACAATTAATTTTAATGCCATTCTCTGCACGTGAGCTGCATGTTCTCTGTTTCCCCTGCTGTAAGTCGCACGTTTCACGGTCTTCCTGGGAAAGTGGATTGTTTTAAAGGATTATGCTACAAGTAAAACAGGTTGGTCACATTTCCATAAACAGGACATTATTAAACAAGGGGAAATATGCGTGAACTTATGGGTTGCGAACCTGACAGCTTTATTGTAGGCTATTTAGTGTCATCATTAAGGCAAAATAACGGTATGTATGTTATTAATCAATATTAGCCTACTATGCAGGTAGCCTAATGAACTTTGGATGAAGCTTGAACTTCGAGAACTCCATGAGAACAGCCTCTTGGAATTGATGTTTGACACTTTCATTGCATAATCAAACAAAATTCGCTGAACAAGCAGGCTAATTTGGCGTTTTGTAAGGTGAGACTGAAGCCATTGATAGCTTATTCTCAGCTGTTGCAGGTCCTTTTAGCGAAATTTAACCGCACATATTTTGTAAAATAACAGCCCTGTCTGGAATTACCGGGAACTCATAGGCTAATGGTTAATCCGAATAATATTGATCATACTCCATTTAGCCTATTCCTTGATCACACTAAACACGCACGAGCATGTCTGTTTCGCCATCATAAGCAATCCGCCAAGGTGGAAAAGCAGGCTTTTAAAGGGAATGGGATATGACATTTTGATTGGTTTATTGAATGTCACGCCCAAGACACTGCTATAATTAATGAAGCGACTAGGTTCAGCCCAGTTGCGCCATGCGCCGTGCTTAGCGCCAAAAAAACACGCCGTTAAAATAGCAAAAGTGGACTTGGACACGCCCTAAATGGACTTAGCGCCATGCGCTTAGACTAAGCACCAAGATCGCCAAGATAGGGCCCCATGTGTTTAAGCTGAGCAACATTGTTCGGGTAAAGAAATACCCATCAGCCTTTGCAAGCTCTTCTTGCACTGTTGTGGGTGGGGTGTAGCAGTGGGGAAGGAAGGTGTGGCCACTTGGGTAATACAAAGATAAGTGTAAAATGAGTATTGCGGCAGGCACTGGGGCAGTAATGGTAAATAAAGTCTGTCTTATAAAGTAATTTAGTGTCCAGTGATGTGACAGGTTGCATTTCAGAGTGGAGAAGGCACTGAAAGAGCATGGATAAGCCTGAATCTGTGGTCTGTCTGAAGGATTTGCTCACTAGGCTTAGTGGCCACTCATATTTTCTGCACTAAGGCACGGGGAGGGTGTGTGCTGGTTCTTAAGTACCAGGCAGTGCTTTTTGGGGTGCATAGTGATGAGTGTGCTGGTTCTTAAGTAGGGTGAGGATGAGGATGAGAGACCGGAGACGATGAGGGGTACGGGCCTTATGGTGGTGGTGTGGTGGTGACATTTTTTATTTAACCTTTATTTTACCAGGTAGTCACTTGAGATCAAAGATCTCTTTTTCGAGCAAGACCTGGCCAAAAAATGGCAGCATTTAAAAAAACAAAACAAAACAAAAAGAAAAACATACAAGATACAAAAACATAAAAGGCGAAGTGGGATAGGGGGATAAGGGTATAATGGGATAATGAGATAGTGGGATAGGGGGATAAATTTAAGGTGGGGATAGGGGGATAGTGGGATAGGGGGATAAATTTAAGGTGGAGCGGACAAGATTAAATGGGATTAGGGGAGACTAGAGGGTAGGGTAAGAAAGAGGAGGGGAGGTGAAGCTTTCCGGGGGTTGCTGGGAATAGGAGGTCAGGTTAATGAATAAAGTATAACATCACATTATACAGTGAAGCATCGACATTCTCCCATCTCATTCTTTAAAATGTCCTTAATCTGAGTTTTAAAATCAGATATGGTAATGAAAGCCTGTAGTTTCAGAGTTTTTTGAAGTCCATTCCAGGCAGAGGGAGCAGAGAACATGAAGGCCCTTTTCTCATACTCAGTGCGGGTTCTGCTTTTCTCATACTCAGTGTGGGTTCTGCTTTTCCCATACTCAGTGCGGGTTCTGCTTTTCCCATACTCAGTGTGGGTTCTGCTTTTCCCATACTCAGTGTGGGTTCTGCTTTTCCCATACTCAGTGTGGGTTCTGCTTTTCCCATACTCAGTGCGGGTTCTGCTTTTCCCATACTCAGTGCGGGTTCTGCTTTTCCCATACTCAGTGTGGGTTCTGCTTTTCCCATACTCAGTGTGGGTTCTGCTTTTCCCATACTCAGTGTGGGTTCTGCTTTTCCCATACTCAGTGCGGGTTCTGCTTTTCTCATACTCAGTGCGGGTTCTGCTTTTCCCATACTCAGTGCGGGTTCTGCTTTTCCCATACTCAGTGCGGGTTCTGCTTTTCCCATACTCAGTGCGGGTTCTGGGTACTGAGGCATATAAATAGTCCTGTGATCGCAAGCTGTAAGATGGGTTTGATGTGATAGTGAAGTATGAACAGAGGTAAAAAGGGAGCTGACCAATGATTGCTTTATAAATGAAAGTGTACCAATGAAGCAGCCTACGGGCAGTCAAGGACGGCCAGTTTACTTTAGAATACAAAGTGCAATGATGGGTAAGTGATCTGTAACCTGTAATAAATCTTAATACACCATGGTAAGCGGTGTCCAACATGTGCAATGAGGTGGAACAGGCATTCATATATAAAACATCACCATAATCTAATACTGGTAAAAAAGTGGCAGCGACTAATTTATTTTTTGCATTAAAAAAAAAACACAACTTGTTTCTGAAATAGAAACCCAACCTCACTTTTAGTTTCTTAACCAGACTTTCGATTTATGGTTTAAAAGACAAGCTGTCATCAAGTAAAAAGCCTAGGTATTTAAAAGTCGATACAATCTGGATTGGAATTCCTTGCGATGTGTATATAGAGGCAAGACTATGCGCTTTTATTTTAGACTTAGTAAAAATCATCATTTTTGTTTTCTCCGGGTTTAAGACAAGCTTTAGTTGCTGAAGTTGGTCTATTTCCTTAAAAGCATTTTGCTAATTTTCCAGAGCATTTGTCAAAGCAGTAGCACAACAGTAAATGACAGTGTCATCAGCATAAAAAATGAAAGTTTGCATTTGGAACACTTTTGCCTAGATTATTAATATAAATTGTAAATAACAATGGCCCTGGAACAGAGCCTTGTGGAACCCCCTTGTGGACAGATAAAACATCAGAATAAAAACCATCAGCCTGAGCACATTGAGTCCTGTCAGCAAGATAATTACAGAACCAACCAACAGCAGAGTCAGACAGTCTTATATTAATTAGCCTATGCTTCATTACATTATGGTCCACAGTATCAAATGCCTTTGAGAAATCAATAAAAAGGGAAGGAACATGTTGCTTCCTATCTAAAGCCCCAATTATATCATTTACTACTTTTGTTGCTGCTGTGACTGTACTGTGACATTTCCTAAAACCAGATTGATCGCATGATAAAATAGCATTGTTATATAAAAACTATTTCAGCTGGTTACTTACTAGAGTTTCAAGTATCTTGACTAGAGCTGATAAGTTAGAAATTGACCTATAGTTGTTGAGGTTTGAAGGTTCACCACCTTTTAACAGGGGAAGAACGTGAGCATTTTTCCAAATCTTGGGGATTTTATTACAAGTCATGGTTAAATTAAAAATATGGGTCAAAGGTTCTGCAATAAAATCAGCAGAAAGTTTTAAATAATAGGGATCCAGTTTATCAGGCCCTGCCAGTTTTTTAGGATTCAATTTCTTAAGGGCTTTATGCACTTCACTAAAAGAAAAGGGCTGAAAATTTAATTAATTATGTGATGGAGGCTGAAATTCAGATGAGACCTGTGTAGCAGTAGTGTTTGTTACTTGATCAAAAAGAAAACCAGAAGTTTTTGTTAAAACAAGTGTTTGTTAAAACAATTGAGCATCTCAACTTTCTCATACACAGTAGATAAACCAGATACAATACAAGGTGGGAGACCAGATGTGCTATTTGGGGATGAAGATTTGATTGTCTGCCAAAATTTCTGTGGGTTATTTAGATTTTCTGTTGTGAAAGTGAGATAAAAACTTGATTTGGCCTTCTTTACTAAGGAAGTACATTTATGTATTTCTTAAAAATCTAAAAGTAGTCCAGAGAGCTTCAGAGTTTGCCTTCCTTGCCTTGGCCCAGAAGTAATTCCTTTCTCGTATGAGATTGAATAAATCCTTAGTAAACCATGGGTTATCCCTGCCCCTAACTCTATACTTCCTAAAAGGGGCGTGTATGTCTACAATTGGCAGAAACATATCCAGAAAGAAATTCCATGTCAATTCAACGTCAGGTATTAAGGAGACCCCGCCCCAATCATTTAGGTACATATCTTGCAAAAAGCCCTGTTCCAAAAAATGCTTCATATCATAATGTTTAATAGTGTAGCCAGGTTTTGACTTTGGTATCTTTGTATCCCTGACACCCGCAATAACACAGTGGCCACTCACATCTTTAGGAAAGATGCCTGTTGAGGTATACTTCTGAGGATTATCTGTACCAGGCAGAGATCAGTGCTATGATGGTGATAACATACGCGTGCGGCTGGTTCTGTACCAGGCAGAGATCAGTGCTATGGTGGTGATAACATACGTGTGCGGCTGGTTCTGTACCAGGCAGAGATCAGTGCTATGGTGGTGATAACATACGTGTGCGGCTGGTTCTGTACCAGGCAGAGATCAGTGCCGTTCTGCTCTGGCGTCCCGCCGTGTTTCACCGCCGATCTGGGCTTATTCGTTAAAGCAGGAACACTCTGCCGTGTGCTTTCTGCTAACGATGAAGGCTTTAGTGATCACAAGGGCCTCAGAGTCCAGCGTTGGGCTTTCAGGGCCTCAAACTCTCCCTGAGTCCAGCGTTGGGCTTTCATATCCATGAAAATAAACCTCCACCCAGGAGCGCTAAATAATTATCACCCTCCAGTGCAGAAGATCCACAAACCAGGCCGTGGAGCTCAACCCTGCTCCTTTTATTTAACTGGGTTTTTTGTGTTTTGTTTTTCCTGGAGTTGAGAACGGGGAGTAATTCAGATAGCGGCTGAGAGACAGTGTCTGAGACCGAGGACGTGGGGAGACGATATAGGGGTGTGGGGGTACACAAACATGCCCCAATTCTGGAGGAGATTAACCCTTTTCAGACATGCATACACCAGGCACAGCAGTGAGCTTTATTAAAGACCCTGCACGGTCACATATCACCAGCATTTAAAGTGTTAATTAAGCCTGAAGATAAATATAAACTATATATATAAACTAAATATAAACTATATACAGTATATACCATTTATATAAACCCAAAAAAGTCCTAAATTTATATTGTATTTTTAAATTATGTTGTGAACATCCAATTACCAGTTATTATATGGTGTTTAACCAGCAATATGCCCTTTAAACACCTTGGACAGATTGAGACATTCAAGGCGCTTGGTTGGACATACAACGCTTTTATTAATGCGCTCAGTAACCTTCAGGTAGTCAACAAAAATATGAAAATTCCAGCATTCGTGGGCGGCATTTTCCTGGCATGGTTTGGGTGTATTTATGCTCTTAGAAGGAAAGGTCAATGTCAGTCTTTACATAGTGGTACTGAGTGATCTTTGTCCCGTGTTAAAGCAAAGAGAAGATTGCCTTTCAGAATGACATTGCCCCTGTCCACAGAGCACAAGGACTATTTCTGAGAAATGGTGTTAAATGATTTAAACACCTTTATTCCTTTTATATTATTTCCCCTTTATATGCTTTTATAATGACATCATTAACAGTCAGAGTCCAGCAGCTTAGTCACAGAATAGATTGCTGCTTTTTCATTTCCTGTGGATTTAAACTTTTTTTTTTTTTAAATAGCTTTTTTAAATCATGAACCATGGAAATGTGAAATATCCATTAAATAGCCATTCCTTCTGTGGGGGGTGGCAGAAGGGTGTATCCATTTCCTCCTGGGGGGGGTGGCAGGAGGGTAATTGAAGGTTAATCTGGATTTGCCCCCGGTAGCAAAAGGACCTTTTTCAGAGGAAATAAGCACAAATATTCCAAAGGAGTGTTCCATGGATGTGGTGGTATTTGCAGCCGCTGCTGTTTCTGCTGTCGTCTTTCTTTTTGGCGTCGTCGGGATGCTCTATCGGATTTTTTCTGCCTCCATTCCGGTATTAGTGTTTTGCCCGACAATTATTCTCTGCACCTGTTTTGCGTTTCCTGACGGCTATAAATACCTCAGTACTTCCGCATTTCCGCACTTCGATATTGTCTTTGCTATGTTGACAACGAAGTCGGTAAGGTTTAAGATTCGGTCGCTGCATTTCTGGTTCGTACGAATAGGAAACGCAGTCCGGTTTAGAGTTAGGAGAAAGATTTATTTTAGTATTTTCCTTTCCTTTCTCTCTTTATCCTTTGTACTCTTCTGCCAGTTACCTTTTTGTTCAGCTCGTTTTCACCTAGAGCTGTAGGTAACAGGTTATAGTTTCATTTTCATTCTATCGCCCGTTTATACAGGGTGTTTCTTTTGTTTTGTTTCACTACCTCTTGTTACGCCTAATTATTTAGTGCGTGAGGTTCTTAGTTATTCTCGCTGTTTATCAAGATCGCCTCATTTTTTGGAGGTTGCTTTTTTTTGCCTTGTGCTAGAGAAGTTTTGCTCCCGATCCTGTGTTATCCCAGTCCTGGTGCGGCTTCTTCCGCATTTTGTGGTGTATCTCTCTAGATACGCTTTTAGAAATCCTTGTTGTCGCGTTTGGTTCTCCGAACCCTACACTCCCCCTTACAAAGGAAAGCTATGGTACCTATCACCTGGAAGGTTTGAAATTCCACCGTCACTTTCTCCCTGTCAAACTCCACACGCCAATTAAGTGTTCAAGGTGTGTGTGTGTGTGTGTGTGTGTGTGTGTGTGTGCGAGGGGGGAGGAACACGGGGAATAGATTAAAAAAAGATTGTCCCTTTCTTGGAGCAAGATTACTGGCAAGGTCACTTGTATGTTATAAATAATGCATAACTAACTCAATTCATTGTGTGTGTGTGTGTGTGTGTGTGTGTGTGTGCGTGCGTGCGTGCGTGCGTGCGTGCGTGCGTGCATGCGTGCAGTCCATGTGTAACCTAGATGAAATCATCCTGCTGATACCTACGCTCACCTCCGGATCAGGTAAGAGGGAGTCTATCAATACCTCACTCTCCTGGATCCTGTATAATGTCTGGATGCTGGCCTCGATCTGCTACATTCTGCACCAGTTCTAAATATTGCTGACACTTTCTACAGAGATCATTAAAGGGATGATGTACCCATGATGTAGTTGATTGATGGAAACCATTTTCAGATAATTCCATGCTGTCCCTTCTTTTGGACATACACACATTGCTAATGCTAGCGCAACTCTAAGGTAACCAGTAGCATCCACTATCAAATGCACTTAAACACTCCACAGTGCACCCAAAGCAAATAAAATACGACGACAGTCTATCTGGGGAGCGATACTTTACGTTACCTACAAATGTATTGCCGGCACTGGTCGACTACTTTCAACTCACACCTCCGGCAGAGCTTTTCTGGCATCCCTGTGGAGGCTGGGGACATTGAACCAGAGTGGGCAATGTTCAAAGCTTCCATTGCTGAAGCTGCGGCTGGGAGTTGTGGTCTCAAGGTCTTAGGTGCCTCAAGGGGCGGTAACCCTCGAACACCCTGGTGGACACCGGTGGTCAGGGAAGTCGTCCGACTGAAGAAGGAGGCCTTCCGGGATATGTTATCCTGGGGAACTCCGGAGGCAGTTGCAAGGTACCGACAGGCTCGAAGGACGGCAGCCTCAGCCGTGGCAGAGGCAAAGCAGCGGGTGTGGGAGGAGTTCGGGGAAGCTATGGAGAAGGACTTTCGGTCGGCACCAAAGCGGTTCTGGAAAACCGTCCGACACCTCAGGAGGGGGAAACGGGGAACCATCCAAGCTATTTATAGTAAGGATGGGACGCTGTTGACCTCAACTGATAAGGTGATAGGGCGGTGGAAGGAACACTTTGAGGAACTCCTGAACCCGACTAATCCACCCTCTGTAGTAGAGGCAGAGCTGGAGGATGATGGGGGATCAACATCGATTTCCCTGGAGGAAGTCACTGTGGTAATCAAACAACTCCACAGTGGCAAAGCCCCAGGGGTTGATGAGATCCATCCAGAAATGCTGAAGGCTCTGGGTGTTGAGGGGCTGTCATGGATGACACGTCTCATCAACATTGCGTGGAAGTCGGGGGCAGTACCTAAGGAGTGGCAGACCGGGGTGGTGGTTCCCCTGTTCAAAAAGGGGGACCAGAGGGTGTGTGCCAACTATAGAGGCATTACAGTACTCAGCCTCCCCGGGAAAGTCTACTCCAAGGTACTGGAAAGGAGGGTCCGGCCGATAGTCGAACCTCAGATTGAAGAGGAACAATGTGGATTCCGTCCTGGTCGTGGAACAACGGACTAGCTTTTTACTCTCGCAAGGATCCTAGAGGGGGCCTGGGAATATGCTTTTACGGTCTACATGTGTTTTGTGGATTTGGAGAAGGCTTATGACCGGGTTCCCCGGGAGATATTGTGGGAGGTGCTGCAGGAGTATGGGGTGAGGGGGTCACTACTCAGGGCCATCCAATCTCTGTACACCCAAAGCGAGAGCTGTGTCCGGGTGATCGGCAGTAAGTCGGACTCATTTCCAGTGGGGGTTGGCCTCCGTCAGGGCTGCGCCTTGTCACCTATCCTGTTTGTGGTATTCATGGACAGGATTTCAAGGCATAGTCGTGGAGGAGAGGGGTTGCAGTTCGGTGGGCTGAGGATTACATCGCTGCTGTTTGCAGATGATGTGGTCCTGATGGCATCATCGGTCTGTGACCTTCAGCACTCACTGGATTGGTTCGCAGCCGAGTGTGAAGCGGCTGGGATGAGGATCAGCACCTCTAAATCTGAGGCCATGGTTCTCCGCAGGAAACCGATGATTTGTCTACTCCAAGTAGGGAATGAGTGTTTACCCCAAGTGAAGGAGTTCAAGTATCTCGGGGTCTTGTTCTCGAGTGAGGGGACGATGGAGCGTGAGATGAGCCGGAGAATCGGAGCAGCAGGAGCGTTATTGCGCTCACTTTACCGCACCGTTGTGATGAAGAGAGAGCTGAGCCAGAAGGCAAACATCTCGATCTACCGGTCAATCTTCGTTCCTACTCTCACCTATGGTCATGAAGGGTGGGTCATGACCGAAAGAACGAGATCGCGGATACAAGTGGCCGAAATGGGTTTTCTCCGGAGTGTGGCTGGCATCTCCCTTAGGGATAAGGTGAGAAGCTCAGTCATCCGTGAGGGACTCGGAGTAGAGCCGCTGCTCCTTTGCGTAGAAAGGAGCCAGTTGAGGTGGTTCGGGCATCTTGTAAGGATGCCACCTGGTCGCCTCCCTAGGGAGGTGTTCCAGGCACGTCCAGCTGGGAGGAGGCCACGGGGCAGACCAAGGACCAGGTGGAGGGACTATATCTCCACGCTGGCCTGGGAACGCCTTGGGATCCCCCAGTTAGAGCTGGTGAATGTGGCCAGGGAAAGGGAAGTTTGGGGCCCTCTGCTGGAACTGCTACCTCCGCGACCCGACTTCGGATAAGCGGTTGAAGATGGATGGATGGATGGATGGATGGTCGACTACAACAACAAAGAAGAGCAACAAGTTGCAATGGCCAAGTTCGCTCCGCCACCGTACTTCCACAGAGAATATAGGTCAGCACAAAGTAAAGGATTCAACGATAGTTTGACTTCAAAAATGATGGTATAAACACTGAAAATAACCTCGATAGACTGTCGTCGTTGTTTTATTTGCTTTGGGTGCACTGTGGAGTGTTTAAGCGCGTTTGGTAGTGGATGCTACCGGTTACCTTAGCGTTGCGCTAGCATTAGCAATGTGTGTATGTCCAAAAGAAGGGACAGCATGGAATTAGCTGAAAATGGTTTCCATCAATCAACTACATCATGGGTAAGTCGTAATTGAGACATTATGTCCAAAATTCTGAACTATCCCTTTAATATTACGTTTGGCAACAGAACTAGTGCTAACCATATGGCATTCAAAACAACACAAGCCTGTGGAAGACGCCATAATGGGTTTTTACCTTGCTGGCAGGTTGTATCCAAGGCTGCACTCCTGTTCCTAAAACCGGATTCCCTTGATACGTGCAGTTAAACAGAAAGTTTCATAAAAGAAATAGTAATAAATAAATGCTGCAGGAAAGGGGACGCGGGCGGCACTGTGTACAAGAGCAGATTAGCATGGTGAGATGAGCTACCTACATATTAGCATGGTGAGATGAGTTACCTACAGATTAGCATGGTGAGATGAGTTACCTACAGATTAGCATGGTGAGATGAGTTACCTACAGATTAGCATGGTGAGATGAGTTACCTACAGATTAGCATGGTGAGATGAGTTACCTACAGATTAGCATGGTGAGATGAGTTACCTACAGATTAGCATGGTGAGATGAGTTACCTACAGATTAGCATGGTGAGATGAGTTACCTACAGATTAGCATGGTGAGATGAGTCACCTACACTCATTTATCTATTTACAGAAATCCTGCAGAACTCCAGGCCAGGGCTGGGGGAGGACGGGATAGATTAATGCATATATGCATATAATATTAACTGTGCAAATCACCCTGGGTGGAGTTGTCTACTAAGCAAATAATGTGCCGTTTTGACTGCAGACTGTACACAGAATGCACACATACCTGTGCAGTATGGCGGTACACACACACACACACACACACACACACACACACACACACACACACACAAGCATCTCAGCGGGACAGCAGTACACACACCAGCTCCTCTCCACTTTAATTGGTGTTTTGATGAGCTGTGGCTGAGCATGAGGTCGTGTCACTGCTGTCACACAATATTCACTAGTCTGCTGCTATGAGAGAGAGCGAGGGAGAGAGGGAGGGAGGGAGGGAGGGAGGGGGAAAGAGGAGAGAGGGAGGTAGAGACAGGTAAGAAGGGAGAGAGATGAAGAGGAGGCCCTGGCTCTAGGTTTGCAGCCTCTGCTCATGTGTCTGAGTGAGAGGCCTGTCAGTATCAGTGTTTAAAAGATCCTGCTAGCCGCAGTGCTTTCTCCACACACAACATCCAGATAAATGTTATGTATAAATGTGTAAATATCTTTGTATACATATTAAAATGGGGCTATTGGGCCCACAGTAGACATGCTCTTGGGCCTTTGATTATTGAGAAGATGCATCAGTTCTGTAAATAGTTTCTGGTAAATATTTTGCCCATGTGCACCATTTTATAAGATAATCGGACCCACAGGAAGTAGTTGAAAGACCTTGCATTAAAATTTTCAGAGCAACAAAGGATTTTTCCCAAAATGGCTTTTGAATTTATGAGTGACAGCAGAAATGAACAGCAGGACTGGTATTAGACAGAAGAAAAAAACTGTGGGATAGAAATAGCCTTTGGGGAAAAAATCTGTGTGGTTTTTCACTGGTACTCTATAATCACACAAGCATTTAGACATACATGGGTGCAGTGGTGCATTGTGGGATGTTAACTGTTATGAGAACCGATCGGAACCACTCGCAGATACCAAAAGGTAATGGGAATAAGGCTTTATTCGAGGCCGACAGAACAAGGGTCAGAGTCCAGAACACAGTGCAATGAAGACAGGGCAGAATCATGGTCAGGTCCAGGCAGGGGTCAGAGTCCAGCGAACAGGGCAATGCAGAATGGGCAGAAACAAAGTCCAGAACAGGCAGGGGTCAGAACCAGGTGATCCGTCAGAAGCTGGAGAACAGGAGGGTGAAGGGCAGGAGCAGGGCTAGGACGGGGAAGGGCAGGCGGGCAGGAGGGCTGGAGCAGGGCTGGACAGGAACAAGCAAGACGGGCAGGAGAACAGGAACTGGACGGGTTGACACAGGACTGGAAACAGGAACTCGGAACAGGCAGGGAGCAGGGAGCAGGAAGGGAGCAGGCAGGGAACAGGCAGGGAGCAGGCAGGGAGCAGGGAGCAGGAAGGGAGCAGGCAGGGAGCAGGCAGGGAGCAGGCAGGGACCAGGCAGGGACCAGGCAGGCAGGGAGCAGGCTGGAATAAACGCTGGAAAGAATTACCAAGAATAAACGAGGAACAGGTGAGACGAAACACATATCAGGTGCGAGGAGCGGAGACACGAAATGGGGAGAAAGGGAAAACACGGAACAGACTACGAATACAGAAAATACATATAAAGGGAAAAACCAGAAACAGACTAAGACGTAGAGACACGGGACGTGACCGTTAACTGCCAGGGTGACTCAAAAAGATTATTCCCAAAATGTCGTTGCGTTGTGCTGAGATGCTGTCTGAAGCGCACTGTAATTTCAGCACTGAGCCGCTTCCAGGAGGACATCTCAGGACTCCCGCATCCAACAGGAAGTCTCAAGCTAAGGAGGGGTCGCAAGGCAGGTCCCTGATTATTAATGCACCTGTCGCCTGCGCGGCTAACGATGATTTATGCGCTCCAGCACTAACGAGCGCAACGGGGCCGGTGCAGGAAGTTTCGCCTCTAAAGACTTGGTGAAGACGAGAAGACTCTGGAAACCCGGTCAAATGGTCGTCATGACTCCCACGAGCAGAGCACCATACAAAAACAGATCAGTTAGCGGTCTAATTCACACTGTAGTCATGAACAGGGCACTCATTTAAATCTGCATTAATTTCGTTCTTGTCTGTTTTTTAATCACCTTCTTAAAAGATCTTTCTTGTCTGGAGAGCCCAGTCATATTTAAAGGTAAATTGCATGGCTTCCACCAGCGATGAAGGAGTATCATTCATACATGTTTTGCCATGTTGCATAATTTTCTGTTCTTTTATAACTTTTAATTAATCGCTTGGTGGATTGTCAGTCTTTTCCTTGATTGCGTGCGCTTTGATAATCTCATAATTAGTGCCAGTGGGCTCTGAAGCACAGAATTCTGAATCCCTGCAGAACGTGTACCCCTGTAAAATGTCCCCCGTTCATTTGGGAGATGGCACACTAGCATGTGCGCTACCTCATTTTAGCCCCCACATGCTCCTGTGCCAGGCTTAGCAGAACCCCACATGCTCCTGTGCCAGGCTTAGCAGAACCCCACAGGCTCCTGTGCCAGGCTTAGCAGAACCCCACAGGCTCCTGTGCCAGGCTTAGCAGAACCCCACATGCTCCTGTGCCAGGCTTAGCAGAACCCCACAGGCTCCTGTGCCAGGCTTAGCAGAACCCCACAGGCTCCTGTGCCAGGCTTAGCAGAACCCCACAGGCTCCTGTGCCAGGCTTAGCAGAACCCCACAGGCTCCTGTGCCAGGCTTAGCAGAACCCCCACATGCTCCTGTGCCAGGCTTAGCAGAACCCCCACAGGCTCCTGTGCCAGGCTTAGCAGAACCCCACAGGCTCATGTGCCAGGCTTAGCAGAACCCCACAGGCTCATGTGCCAGGCTTAGCAGAACCCCACAGGCTCCTGTGCCAGGCTTAGCAGAACCTCACAGGCTCCTGTGCCAGGCTTAGCAGAACCCCACATGCTCCTGTGCCAGGCTTAGCAGAACCCCACAGGCTCCTGTGCCAGGCTTAGCAGAACCTCACAGGCTCCTGTGACAGGCTTAGCAGAACCCCACATGCTCCTGTGCCAGGCTCAGCAGAACCCCACATGCTCCTGTGCCAGGCTTAGCAGAACCCCACGGGCTCCTGTGCCAGGCTTAGCAGAACCCCACAGGCTCCTGTGCCAGGCTTAGCAGAACCCCACAGGCTCCTGTGCCAGGCTTAGCAGAACCCCACAGGCTCCTGTGCCAGGCTTAGCAGAACCCCACAGGCTCCTGTGCCAGGCTTAGCAGAACCCCACAGACTCCTGTGCCAGGCTTAGCAGAACCCCCACAGGCTCCTGTGTCAGGCTTAGCAAAACCCCACATGCTCCTGTGCCAGGCTTAGCAGAACCCCACATGCTCCTGTGCCAGGCTTAGCAGAACCCCACAGGCTCCTGTGCCAGGCTTAGCAGAACCCCACAGGCTCCTGTGCCAGGCTTAGCAGAACCCCACAGGCTCCTGTGCCAGGCTTAGCAGAACCCCACAGGCTCCTGTGCCAGGCTTAGCAGAACCCCAATGGGTCCTGTGCCAGGCTTAGCAGAACCCCACAGGCTCCTGTGCCAGGCTTAGCAGAACCCCACAGGCTCCTGTGCCAGGCTTAGCAGAACCCCACAGGCTCCTGTGCCAGGCTTAGCAGAACCCCACAGGCTCCTGTGCCAGGCTTAGCAGAACCCCAATGGGTCCTGTGCCAGGCTTAGCAGAACCCCACAGGCTCCTGTGCCAGGCTTAGCAGAACCCCACAGGCTCCTGTGCCAGGCTTAGCAGAACCCCACAGGCTCCTGTGCCAGGCTTAGCAGAACCCCACATGCTCCTGTGCCAGGCTCAGCAGAACCCCACAGGCTCCTGTGCCAGGCTTAGCAGAACCCCACAGACTCCTGTGCCAGGCTTAGCAGAACCCCCACAGGCTCCTGTGTCAGGCTTAGCAGAACCCCACAGGCTCCTGTGCCAGGCTTAGCAGAACCCCACAGGCTCCTGTGCCAGGCTTAGCAGAACCCCACAGGCTCCTGTGCCAGGCTTAGCAGAACCTCACAGGCTCCTGTCTTCCCAGCCAGTATTGAGTTTGTAGCTTTATTGAAGTAACACTTCAATTATGCATCTAATTATGCATTATGCATATGAATTTATTGCAGTTGTTTAGCAGACAGTTGTGTTATTCTGTGTGTTTGATGTGGTTGTTGCCGTTTTGATTTGTATTGTTTTGCTAATTAGCTGTGCATTTTCCCATTGCAGTGACATTTTAGTTGCCATAGCAGTGGCATTAATTAATTAGCTAATTAGAAGAGGGTATTCACAGCTGCGCGGTTCAGGTAGCAGTTAGCCGTGCTATTTCAGTAGGTCCTTTGAAATACAGAAATACAGAAATACAGAGGCAACCACAGCCTCATCTGGGGGGGAAATACTCAAGGGAGTCTGTATGTGGTCCTCCATTTCAAGAGGACATGTGAAAACCATGTATCACCTTCCAATTGTGGTTTTGTAGGGATGTTAGCTATATGAATCTGATTTGTATTGTGGTTCTCGGTTGGCATAAGAGCCAACATTCTGTGCTTTATTAATGTTGCACATTCACTGGTTATTGACCAGGTCAAAATGCTTATTCTCTTTCCTTCTTTGGATAAGAACATTTGCTAAACAGATTTAATGTGCTTTTGCATGTTAACATGCTATAGTGCTGGAGTCAACCCTGGATCTAAATCCTGCTGAAAAACACACATTAAACCAGCTAACACCAGCTGGGATTCTAAACTGGTTCAAGGTGTGTTTTTGACACTTCTAGCTGGTCATTGCTGGTCTGTGGCTGGTCAAAGCTGGTCAACCGTTACTCTCCATGGTATTTAAATTAAGACTCTGGTACCGTTACTCTCTATGGTGTTTAAATTAAGACTCTGGTACCGTTACTCTCTATGGTGTTTAAATTAAGACTCTGGTACCGTTACTCTCTATGGTGTTTAAATTAAGACTCTGGTACCGTTACTCTCTATGGTGTTTAAATTAAGACTCTGGTAACGTTACTCTCTATGGTGTTTAAATTAATACTCTGGTACCGTTACTCTCTATGGTGTTTAAATTAAGACTCTGGTACCGTTACTCTCTATGGTGTTTAAATTAAGACTCTGGTACCGTTACTCTCTATGGTGTTTAAATTAAGACTCTGGTACCGTTACTCTCTACTCCCGTGTGCATTTTCCAAAATATGACGTGACATTGGAGTGGAGAGAGGGGGCCTTTAGAATGCTTTAGAACCAGGCCCTGCAGAGACGGCCTCTTATGGGGTCACATTGTGGTCATTTCTGAGGGTCAACATGCTGCAGCTCTTAATCCATCTCCTCGCTCGCCTCACATCTCATAAACTTCCCTGAATACTTTTTTTAAAACTTATTTTTCCCTCTCAACTCTTGTCAGCAGTAGCCTCTTTTCAGTCTGTAGTCACCAGCAGTGCCCACACAGTTACACTGGAGGAGTGCAATGTTCATATTTGTTTACATGAGATGGAAATAATATTTGTTTTGAGGTGTAGAAGCAGGTTGTTAGTGCATTCGCTGAATGTAATCCAATTACCAGTACTCCAGTCAGCTAAATCAGGAACCGCTAACGTACAGTAGGGGAAAGAGCTCACATCGTGCACCTGAAACTAAGCCTGATTAAAATCCATTTTCTCTGACTTCTCACCAACATGTGGGAGTGATGTCTAAAACTGCACCGTACACAGATTTCACAAACACAGGAAAGCCTGTTAAAATAAACATGCCCTTGTGTGTATGGTGTATTGATTATTTCCTGCTGACAGGATTGCCAGCAGTAATTCTCTCCTCCCTGTGAGATTTCAGGCCTCTGTAAGCAGTGGCTGTGGTGATGGGCTCGGAGGTTTTGTGTTGAGAATTCAGTCTGACAACAACATCGTGCAGCTCAGGGAAAAGGGCAAAGCTTAACGGGGCATTAGCTTGTGTCCTCATGTCTGGCCCAAATGGCCTGTCGGGTATACAGCTTTTACATTATGGCCTTCGATAGAGAAAGTATCATTTCATATGGCAAACTTGCTCTGCACTTTCCGTGGGTGTTCCGCTCTGCAATGTCCCAGGTTTGCTGCCCATATTAGGAATGTAAGGACATGCCACACGCACATGCTACACGCTGCACGTCACACGCCATGCACTCACTCCTGTCCTGGAAGCACCAGTGTCACACGCAGGACCCAGGGGGTTTATCTGCAGATGTGTACAGTCACACGCGTGAGGTCATGCCAGGATCCAGGGGGGTCTATCTGCAGAGGTGTACAGTCACACGCGTGAGGTCATGCCAGGACCCAGAGGAGACCCAGAGAGGCACAGTCATGCAAAGTCATCCATCCCCCCGGGGGAAACCCAACGAGACCTGAAATATCAAGCGAAGAGATTTATAAATGGAGGCGATTTGGAGGGAAAAAGACACTGAGGGAGCACAGTGAACGGAATAAAGGTGATTTCCCTCATAAAATGGAGGGATAATGGGCCTAGCAAAACTAGGAATTAATACAGGAGCTAATTATAGCTGCTCTCTTTATCTTTATTTGATGTTACAGGTGCAAAAGCCACTTCAGAAGAGCTAATTACCATGAAATAGCTATGCCAGTATTTTTATTATTATTAATCCCCTCTCAATATTGGTCATGACTTTAATAGATGATCTATTAAAGGGTAAAATGTATTGTAGCTTTGCTGGTTTTTCAGTTAGGAAATGAAAGCGCTATTTTATGGGTCTTAAATGGGGGGTAATGGTGTCAGAAGAATAAGCTTAAGTGTGTGTGATGTCACGGGGAGGCGTGCTTTAAGTGTGTGTGATGTCACGGGGACGCGTGCTTCATTTTGATGATGGTTTCTGTCATAATGCATGATCCCCTGTTATTTTTAAATAACTGTTTTTTTTAGTTACGATTTCTGAAAAGTTGTAATTTGTAGGGCAGGTTGAATTGATGGGGAATAATTACAGAGCTCCTAATCTTGAGTATATTGGTATGTTGCAACTTTAGCGTTCTTCCTGTAATTCCCTTTTATGCCTCTCAGTGGTCTTTGTAGTAAGTTGTAGGATATTAGCTTAAACTAAGTTAAGAGACTCTGTGATTTCTATTTTCTGAACTGCCATGGAGCAGTCACAGTACAGTATGATGTCATTTCCTTCCCATTGTTCCATTTCTCTCACCTTAGAACAAACCTCACAGGCTCTACTTCCACCTGCCATTTGGGCTCTACTTCCACCTGCCATTTGGGCTCAAACACGCAAGGACAGTCACAGTCCACATGAGTCTGGGGAAGTGTCTTTCAACAATTTAAATTTAAACATAAAAATGCACTTCTAAACATCCTTGTTTCCAAATGTATTGTTTGATAATAAAAGCAAAAACAAGGCTAAAGAGGAAAGCTAAGATCCATGGCTGGGAGTGCAGATCCCTCCCTAGAGAAAGCTCTCAGTTATATCAGCCCCCCCACCCCTCCCAACCCCCAATTAGTCTAATCAGTTGTGGGAACCTCAGCTTTGGCTGCTCAGCTGTCTAAAATCAAAAAGATGGAGCGTAACACAGTCAAAATAACAACATCCTGTCTCTAGTCTGAGCAGGGAGAAGCGGGGCTTTCTTCATTAGGCCCAAACAGGAAGTGATTCCTCTCATTCTGTCAGAGCTGTGGGACGTCCTTCCACTCAAGGGCAAAGGCCTCGTTTCAGCCCCCCCCCAAAGCTGCCAGAATTTCTGCTGAAATATGGGATGAGAGGAGAAAATGGAGAAATGGCAGATGTGTCCTCATACTGTCAGGTTTGGAGGAATGGACCCCGTCTCTTGGGCTTGCGCTTACGCTTTTGCAGTGTTTAAATGCAGCTGCAAGAGGCTCCTGTCTGTGTTTCGTAGCTTTGGTTGACACTCCCAGCTAGCTAACATTACAGGAGGCTGACCAATAAGAACAGTACTTTAGAAAAACACTGGTGGGAATTTCCATGGAATAGATGGACACCAGCAGCCTAAAGTAGCAGGTTTAAGGCAAACTGATCAGCAGGTAAACGGGGGTATAGAGATGTTTTTTATGCAAACTGTGAATCAGGCCCAGCCTGTCTGCCCCTCCAGCATCTCTGTGTGTGTCTGAGTGCAACCATGCATCAGTAAGCAGAGACAATCAGAGGTTACACTATTGTGTTTTGTAAGAAATGGATACGGAGGAGGAGGGAGTGGTGTGTGTGTGCGTGTACATGCAGAGGTTTGTGAGTGTGTGTGTCTGCATTGATGCGTGTAGTCTGTGGGTGGAGGTGGGTGGTGTTGTCACAGCAGGAATAAAAGAATGTGAGGAAACTGAAATTTAATTTCAAGGCTTCTTCTGCAGATCTTGCTGTGCTGTGCTGCGAGTTTTAATCAGTCCCATGGGCTGGTAAGGGTCTCCACTGATTACAATCACCTTTCACACGCGCTACCTCACCCTACAATGCTCCCCAACACGCGCTACCTCACCATACAATGCTCCCCAACACGCTCTGCCTCACCCCTACAATGCTCCCCAACACGCACTGCCTCACCCCTACAATGCTCCCCAACACGCTCTGCCTCACCCCTACAATGCTCCCCAACACGCTCTGCCTCACCCCTACAATGCTCCCCAACACACGCTGCCTCACCCTACAATGCTCCCCAACAGGCACTGCCTCACCCTACAATGCTCCCCAACACTCGCTGCCTCACCCTACAATGCTTCCCAACACACACTGCCTCACCCCTACAATGCTCCCCAACACGCACTGCCTCACCCCTACAATGCTCCCCAACACACTCTGCCTCACCCCTACAATGCTCCCCAACACGCACTGCCTCACCCCTACAATGCTCCCCAACATGCACTGCCTCACCCCTACAATGCTCCCCAACACGCTCTGCCTCACCCCTACAATGCTCCCCAACACGCACTGCCTCACCCCTACAATGCTCCCCAACACGCACTGCCTCACCCCTACAATGCTCCCCAACACGCACTGCCTCACCCTACAATGCTCCCCAACACACACTGCCTCACCCTACAATGCTCCCCAACACACACTGCCTCACCCTACAATGCTCCCCAACACACACTGCCTCACCCTACAATGCTCCCCAACACACACTGCCTCACCCTACAATGCTCCCCAACACACACTGCCTCACCCCTACAATGCTCCCCAACACGCACTGCCTCACCCCTACAATGCTCCCCAACACACTCTGCCTCACCCCTACAATGCTCCCCAACACGCATTGCCTCACCCCTACAATGCTCCCCAACACGCACTGCCTCACCCTACAATGCTTCCCAACACACACTGCCTCACCCTACAATGCTCCCCAACACGCACTGCCTCACCCTACAATGCTCCCCAACACGCACTGCCTCACCCTACAATGCTCCCCAACACGCACTGCCTCACCCTACAATGCTTCCCAACACACACTGCCTCACCCTACAATGCTCCCCAACACGCACTGCCTCACCCCTACAATGCTTCCCAACACACACTGCCTCACCCTACAATGCTCCCCAACACACTCTGCCTCACCCTACAATGCTCCCCAACACGTGCTGCCTCACCCTACAATGCTTCCCAACACACACTGCCTCACCCTACAATGCTCCCCAACTCTGGAGTCTCAAAGGTTTTTCCGGCAGGATGACCGATGATCTCTGTAAAAGCTACATTTCAACATTAGTGTGAACAAAAGCATAACATCGCTGGATCAGGCCAAACTCAACTAGTATTGCAAGACTTCCATCAAGCTGTCACTTCTTACTACTGCTAAAATAAGAAAGTAAATAATAATAACAGATTTTTTTCACCCTCTTTACTAATTATCAATTCTGTAGGCGCTGTTATCATCGCACTTCAGTGTCGTCTATAGTTTTACTAAAGCTCAGGTCCTATAGGTGTACATGCACATTAAAGTCTATAGTTACACAAAAGCTCAGGTCCTGTAGATGTATGTGCACATTAAAATCTATAGTTACACAAAAGCTCAGGTCCTGTAGGTGTATGTGCACATTAAAATCTATAGTTACACAAAAGCTCAGGTCCTGTAGATGTATGTGCACATTAAAGTCTATAGTTACACAAAAGCTCAGGTCCTGTGGATGTACGTGCACATTAAAGTCTATAGTTACACAAAAGCTCAGGTCCTGTAGGTGTATGTGCACATTAAAGTCTATAGTTACACAAAAGCTCAGGTCCTGTAGATGTATGTGCACATTAAAGTCTATAGTTACACAAAAGCTCAGGTCCTGTAGGTGTATGTGCACATTAAAGTCTATAGTTACACAAAAGCGCAGGTCCTGTAGGTGTCCATGCTGGCGAGTAAGAAATGAAAGGTCCCAAGTCATTCCTCATTGGGAATGTTCACAGTTACAAAGTCATTCCTCATTGGGAATGTTCACAGTTCACACCACTATTAGTGGCCCTATCATGTGTGAATGCGTTCAACCCAGCAAATGACCAGGTCTGGCTGTGTGAACAAGACAAGCCCCGAACAAGGATGCCAACCAGCAGTGTTCCGTGTTCCATATGTGAGCTGCTCCTCATGGAGGAGTATACAGCCCTTTCTCTCTCCTCCTGTTTACTCCTGGATGAAGACCTTGCATGTTTTCACTCAACAGAACCCCTGTCAACTCATCATCTGATCATCATTTAAATGGCTCTGATTGGTGCAGTAACTCAGACATTCCCAAACATTTATATCTCTAGACCCCCTACAATAACCACCATGTGGTTGAGCGACCTTTAGGGTGTGGTGCTGTACAATGATAATGCACACGGTACATGCTAATGCAGTGTCTGTACTTTAGGGTGTGGTACTGTACAATGATAATGCACACGGTACATGCTAATGCAGTGTCTGTACTTTAGGGTGTGGTACTGTACAATGATAATGCACACGGTACATGCTAATGCAGTGTCTGTACTTTAGGGTGTGGTACTGTACAATGATAATGCACACGGTACATGCTAATGCAGTGTCTGTACTTTAGGGTGTGGTACTGTACAATGATAATGCACACGGTACATGCTAATGCAGTGTCTGTACTTTAGGGTGTGGTACTGTACAATGATAATGCACACGGTACATGCTAATGCAGTGTCTGTACTTTAGGGTGTGGTGCTGTACAATGATAATGCACATGGTACATGCTAATGCAGTGTCTGTACTTTAGGGTGTGGTACTGTACAATGATAATGCACACGGTACATGCTAATGCAGTGTCTGTACTTTAGGGTGTGGTACTGTACAATGATAATGCACACGGTACATGCTAATGCAGTGTCTGTACTTTAGGGTGTGGTGCTGTACAATGATAATGCACATGGTACATGCTAATGCAGTGTCTGTACTTTAGGGTGTGGTACTCTACAATGATAATGCACACAGTACATGCTAATGCAGTGTCTGTACTTTAGGGTGTGGTACTGTACAATGATAATGCACACGGTACATGCTAATGCAGTGTCTGTACTTTAGGGTGTGGTACTGTACAATGATAATGCACACAGTACATGCTAATGCAGTGTCTGTACTTTAGGGTGTGATACTGTACAATGATAATGCACACAGTACATGCTAATGCAGTGTCTGTACTTTAGGGTGTGGTGCTGTACAATGATAATGCACACAGTACATGCTAATGCAGTGTCTGTACTTTAGGGTGTGGTACTGTACAATGATAATGCACATGGTACATGCTAATGCAGTGTCTGTACTTTAGGGTGTGGTACTGTACAATGATAATGCACACGGTACATGCTAATGCAGTGTCTGTACTTTAGGGTGTGATACTGTACAATGATAATGCACAAGGTACATGCTAATGCAGTGTCTGTACTTTAGGGTGTGGTACTGTACAATGATAATGCACACAGTACATGCTAATGCAGTGTCTGTACTTTAGGGTGTGGTACTGTACAATGATAATGCACACAGTACATGCTAATGCAGTGTCTGTACTTTAGGGTGTGATACTGTACAATGATAATGCACACAGTACATGCTAATGCAGTGTCTGTACTTTAGGGTGTGGTGCTGTACAATGATAATGCACACAGTACATGCTAATGCAGTGT